>KV424524.1:0-170086 GCA_001632445.1 Peniophora sp. CONT | reverse complement strand
AGGGAGGAGATCTCAAAATACTGTTTCCTGGCCTTGACGAAGTGACCGTCACGCGGATCACGTGGGGTCGTCGCTTTTGCTTGAGCCCTATCTTAGTACATGATGATCGGATAGCGCATTTCTAGAAACTGCTCCCTATCACAAACGGTGTAAGATTCGAGCTGGTGAGCGCGGCTGGATGGGGACACACCCTTTGCCCTCCCTGAGTTCACTCTATTTCACTCCAGTTGCCCCGAGTATAGAATGCGGTCATGTAATCGTGGTAACCAGAACAACGCGCGATAGGCCCTACTCGGTTCCTGCTCCCCTGCTCATCGCTCTGTCCAACCTCTGCCGTCGAGCACTTGTCGCCAATTGAGTAAGGGAGACGGTGAGAGGTGTAACCATGTCATGGTCTGGGCTATATAGAGTCAATCTTCATGCTAAAGTATGTGGGTACTGGGTGTTGGGCCATGGTGGTTGGAAACAGGTAGCGCTACTTCGGCCCGTCAGCGCCTCACGTCACCAAGATGTGGACCCACAGCGGACCGCTAGCGCCGAACACCTCATCCAACATAATCAGAGCTAACGCACGAGTAAACTCAAGTGATACATCTGTACACCCTGTAATAATAGGTACGGGTCTACAACATGTCGAGTATCTCGTGAAGTCCAATGTCAAAAATCGTACATACAATAGCAATATAGAACCAGATAACGTTAAATAGCTTCGGCGTGTCTTGCCGCCTCCATAGACTCTTCTCGAGCAAGTGCTTCCTTCGTGAAGCCATCCATAGACTTCCTGTCGAGGCTTATGTTCAGCTGCGGCAACGGTACAGCATTGCCCGCATCATCGAAGCCTTCAACAGTCATGTGCTGTTATATCACGTTCAGTATACTCTCCCTTGCTGAATGAGACGAACAGGTTGCGCACCTTGATTGTGATGGGCTCGCGCGTTGGCTTCGGTGGTTGACGAGACGGGCTGAAGACTGCAGCAGATATTCTGCGGTCGGCGCCGCCTGAGTGGAACCTGATGCCGCTACCGGAGCCTGCACTGTGGCTTTGACGAGAGGGCTCGCGAGATGAGTCGGTGACACGGTAGTTGAGCTGGGCCATGAGGGAATTGGAATACAGCTTCGAGTTGATAAAGCCCCTTCAGTGACAGTGTAAGCTGGCGTTGGTGCTAGAATACAAACCAACACAAGCTTACATTATAGTGAACAATCGACTCTTAGGCACGGCGAAGAAGAAGACCAGCATGATCACGGTGCCAGCCATGGTTAAGAATCCAGCCTCCACTGATTAGCAAGTTCAGCGCGGACCGATATGATGACGATTGCAAGGGCTTACCAGATAGGTGAATGACGCGGGTGAGCCTTATTTCGGTGTACTTGTCGTTCGACCATCGAAGCATCTTGCGAGACTTTCCAAGCTACGATGCACGTTTGCAACGAACACAGCTCAACGATGCAGAAACGCACCACGACAGTCATAGAGACAGCTATCAAAATGTCGCACACCATCGAGCAAACCAACCACACCTGCCATTACCAAAGGCAGATTGAGCAAAAGTGGCCTGCAGCGATTAAGGCGGACACTCACGATGATTGCCGGCCGGACGCTTTGAATGGCCGCCAGGGACGTGTCAACGATGGTCTATCAAGGTGTCAGTGCGAGCATTGTCATAGGACTAGCATCCTCACTGCGAATCCAGCGTACAAAGCGCCGATGGTGGATGCTAGCATGAACTGTTCGCTGTTAGCCCCTATAATGCGCGTTTAAATTGGATCATGCGCACCGGTAAAGTGATAAGCGCGGCGCTTGCCCAGGTCATCGTTTTCCTTCCAAGTATGTAGATCCTGAAAGCATAGAAGATCTGAACTCCGCCGGATACTGCATCGATAAGGTCTCTCGTCACACACAGAGTGAGCGGGGTAAGACTCACTGACGCCAGAAAGGATGGGAATGAAGGCATCTACCCAAGTCAACCTGTTCAAAGCTTCTCGATCTCCCCAACCTGTAGCGTATCGTGAGCGAGATCGAGTACGAATCATGGCGCGTCGCACCTTCGCACAGAAGAGCATAGACCACCCGCGTTGTAACGATAAGAAGTAACGTTTCCGCGAGGAAGACACCGTATACTGAATGGCCACGAGATGAGCGCAGGAGCCTTTGCGCATGGTCAGCTGAGACGCACCTGTTATCGTCACTATCCACCGGTCCCGACGAAAGTGTGTCATATAGGTGACTGTAGACTGTTCACGTCCCTTCTCGCAAGGTTACTGCGATCACTTACACATCTGAAGGAACAGGGCGCCGTAAAGGAACTGGATAGCATCAGAATCATGCACGCACACGCGGACATAGGCGGCTCACATAGCTGATCAGGATCCCCACCAGCTACCCCAGAGAGACTCGTCAGTTCTGGAACAAGAGACAAGCAAAGGCAGGACACACATCTGGAGCTAGCCTGCGCAATGCGATCAGATTGTTTCAAAGCGTCGACGATCATGGAAGACGTACAGGGAGTTGACGGTACCAGCGTCAATGGCAGCGCTCATCTTGGAGGGTCGAGAATCGCGCCGTACGAGTGAACAGGGTCGTTTACTTTTGTACCAAGTGCTAGCGGTTGATCAGACGCGGATGCGATCATGGGGATCTAGCGTACGAACAGATACCATTGACTGGAAGCCAATCGTTGGGCGCATGGCAAGAACCTTGGACGACTGATCATCGATCATCAGCAAGTGCTGTACCGTCGAACTCGCACGAAGACAGGATTCGGACGCCACAAAGCTCGGCGAAGGTAGGATGCAGACCGATCTCCGCGGGATTCCCGCCACTCAAGTGAAATATAATCTGTTTTGAGGCTAGAGCAAGAGCGTTTGAGGGACCGTCGTTTGTCCATGTGTTTTGGGAAAGTCTTCAACGGCATAGAAGCTCTGGGCGAAGATGACATCGTCGGCAAGAGAGCCGAACGTGTGTCCTGATAGGCAGATCAGGTTGGTACGTGAGCGCTGTGAGAGCCTTGAGCCAGTATCTGTCGAGGAACAGGGCTATAGAAACATAATGTGTATATCGCGCACAACATGAAACTGTACGCGGCTATCTTACTGTCCAACGAAACAGCGCCTCTGCTACATGATCGTGCATATCTCACGCCCTCGAGTCCATAAGGCTATGTGCGCAGCCATGCGTTATGGTCCACGACCCGAGTGTACTTTGTGCCGGTTTCAAAAGCGCAGGATTGGAATGTCGCCTCATTGCCACCGTCGCGCTTCTCGCTAGAGAAGCAGATCACCCCATGCATCCATCCCGAGATAGTCGTCTCAGCTGATGCGGGTACTGAGGTACAATGCGCAGATCGTGTGAGCTGAGATGGTCTGGCAGGGGGCAGCGAGGGGGTGATGACGGTACGCCATGAACGTCTGTATCAAAGTCGCGCCGCCGCTAGCGGCACGGTCACGACTCTTTCACACCGACTCCCACCATCGACGCGTTGCACACTTTGAGATCATGTTCAAAAAGAACCTACGGCAGGTGAAGACATCCGGTGGGTGTCCAGCAGCATGCGTGACCTAGATCTGCAAATTAAAGCCCGTCATCTCCAGCACCTCTGCGCAACTCGGATCGCCGCGCTTTGCGTGACCGTGTGGTGCGAGAGTTCTGCCCAAACTCGCCAGAGCAAGGCGACGAACTTGTACCGGAGGGCATACTCAGTCAGAAGATCACAACCTCTGGTGGAGCTCCTGTCGTATGTAACTGATCTACTGAGACCATGTCAGGATGATGAATTCTTGGCAGACTGTATACCTGGTTCCGGGAGGTGATCCTCTATGGTTTACGATCGGGAGGGACTCGGAAGAGCTGGTTCCTACAGGTAAGGTTCAATTCGAAACATACAACCATATCTAATATATCATAGTGTATACACTCTGGAAGAAACCCATGCTTGTACCGCCCATTACCGTACCCGGCATGGTTATCCCAGTTCTCATGAACGGCGCAGACCTAATGACCGCTGGGAGTCCGTACAGCATTGCTTTCCGCTATGTACGCGCCTGACTGATGCTCAGTTGTCCAGATGATCGGAAAGCCAAAAGTGGGTCAGCTAGTGTCCGTTGGCACTAATACTCTGGGACCCGCACTCGCAGTGGGTCGGATGATCTTAGATGGCGATAGGATTATCAGCGAGAACATCACGAAGGGGAAGGCTGTGAATATCCTGCACACTCACAAGGATTCTCTGTGGGCTTTGGGATCTAAATCGAGCCCGCCAGAGCCGACGCCGGTCGAGTTCAGCAACGGGCGTGCCACAGCCGACTTGAAAAGCAGTCAATCTGCGGGCGCGTTGCCAGCCCCAAATACGTCTGGACAGGGCGATGACGACCTCCCGCCTCTGATCCCAGGCGCCAGTCTTGATGAACAGGACATCCCTCCTCTTGAGCCCGGTTCTAGCTTGGAGGTTGCACCTGCAGATGATATAGAGGAAGAGAAGTTCTCGATGACTGCAGAAGGTCGACTTGTGCTCTCAGATCCGCACGTCCAATACTAACTCTATGGTTTAGAAGTTTCGGCGGCTCTCAAAGACGCCCTTCTACAAGTTATCAAATCTTCAAACTCGACAACTCCCGCATTCCCAATCGCGGCGTCCACCTTCTATACTAGTCATATTCTTCCCTCGCGAGCGATCCGCACTATCCACTCTTCTACCCCCGTCGACATCAAGCACTCGACTTTCAAATCCTTCGGCGCTTTCTTGAAGCAGAGCGAAAAACAGGGTTTACTGAAGCTCAAAGACGCGCGAGGCGAAGTCAACGTGTTATCGGTCAACAGCGACGCGGATGATGTCATCTTGCATCGCATACACTCGACGGTCGGTGACTATGAGAACACCAAGAAGAAGAAGAAGGAGCGTGAGGGAAAGCGAGAGGCGATGAACGAAGCGAAGGAGAAGCAGATCACGGTCGAGGAGCTCTGGAAACCACACCTTACGACCGTCAAGCTCTTCGAAGACGCTCAACTCGAGTGCGTATTTTTCAGCGCCTTAAACCATTCTTACACTTTCGAGCTAACCAGACCATGATCGCAGCCCTTCAGCATTCTATACGATGGCGGACCTTAAATCCGCTTTGAACGCCTACATCGACTCGCACGATCTAGTCAACAAGGCAGAGCAGATGTTCATCAACACGGACTCGGATCCGACGCTTCGGGACGCCCTATGGCCGCAGACGGGAAAGAACCCGCCGAAGGTGCCCGAGTTTCTGAAGCGTGAGGAGGTCATGAATGCTCTGTGCGCTCGGATGCAGCCCTGGCATCGCGTACAGCAAGGCACTGCTGAGCCGGTGTTGAAGTCCGTGCACTTTCTCTTGTCGACCGTGGCGGAACAGGTTGTGCTGATGCTCATATAGGAAGGGTCAATTGCAGCCCATCTCTGTTACGGTCAAGACGCGACAAGGGAAGAAGCAAAGCACGCTGATTACGGGCCATGAGCCATTCATGCTCTCGTCCGAGTACCTCGCCGAGACTCTGCGGACGCGCTGTGCATCCTCGACGTCCGGTAAGCGGACCCCTTGTCAACTTGACGTCTCGATGCTCATCGACATGTAGTCTCGCCTTTGCCGGGATCATCGAAGGGCGAGGAAGTCCTGGTCCAAGGGAAGCAAGTCAAAGTCGTCGTCGAGTTCCTCGAGAAGACCGGCGTGCCAAAGAAGTGGATCAAGGCCGACAAAGCCTGACAACGCAGAGTATCGTCATTCAAGAAAAACCTCGGAATCGCGTCGCGGCAAATATTTTTCCACGCGCGCGCGAGCTCGCCGCTGTTTGGTTTATAGCTCACTCGTTATTGCATGTATTACCGTAGAACCGAATTATATCGACGCGGAAAATTCGAAAGTAATAGACTATGTACAAAAATTAGAGAACGCAGCGGCCAATATGCCCGCTATTTTTGCGACTTGAGGTCGCGCGCGCTCGCGGCCAGCACCGACCGTGCACTACCCGGTGGACGTGCATGAATTTGTGTGTGCACGTCGTGATAGAGGTGTTGTACATGCTCATAAAATTACATGCAAAAGTAGAGACTTATTCCGCCGAGACGGGCGGCTGGAGGGCACGACGCAAGGATGCGGTCTCGCGCGTACGACGATAGAGCGTCTACTGCTCGTGAATCGACATAGGCTATGCTTTATACGTATCATTATGCACTCGAGAGTGTCTAGCTCAAGCATGAGTACCGTGCACTGGTGCAAAAACGCGATGTACGTACCTAATAGAGAGCCAAGCCTCACGACTCCAGAACCTCTCATCTCCCTCCCCTCCTAGGCTGTACGACTGTCCAAGGCCCTTGTGAATGTCGTGGACCAAAAATAGCGGGAAAAGGGGGCGACAATGGGCGGCGGGAAGCGGCGAAGCGGCGCCTGTTCGCGGTGGTTGCCAGGGAATGGTGTTTCTAGCGCGCCGCAATGCGCAACAGCCCTCAGACAGCACTACACTCGTCCCGAGACCCATGTAGACTGTGCAGGTGCAACAAGATGTTGATTGACATGGTGGTTCGCATACAACGCTGGCCGCGAGCGCGCGCGACCTCAGGTCGCAAAAATAGCGGGCATATTGGCCGCTGTGTTCTCTAATTTTTGTACATAGTCTATTACTTTCGAATTTTCCGCGTCGATATAATTCGGTTCTACGGTAATACATGCAATAACGAGTGAGCTATGAGCCAAACAGTGGCGAGCTCGCGCGCGCGTGGAAAAATATTTGCCGCGACGCGATTCCGAGGTTTTTCTTGAATGACGATAATATGAAACAAAGTATGTAGCATATGAAAATAATGTAGCAGGCGTAGGGAGATATGATAACAAGGAGATGGCGGGTATACCGCAGTATTAGCGTACAAATAACGAATGGACTGCCGCAGCTGGTTTTGGTCGGCTATGCCCGGTCAGGCAAGTCGGCACTCTTCACATCAGGCTCGGTGATACCAAAACACGAGTCCCGACCTCCCTCGTCGAACTTGATCTCGCGTGCATCGAAGCGTTCAACGAATCGGTTCCTCTCCTGCAGCTCATCCGCGCGGATGTCGTCCAGCGGAAGGTTGAGATCGGGCATCGAGCCCGGCCCGCTTACGCGCCGTCTTCGGAAGTGTACTTTGCCGCGGTTGTCGACGGAGGTTTCTAGGTATTGAAAGCTGTTTGAGAGTGTTGTGAGTCAAGCTGAGTTGTTCTGCCATGAGAGAGAGGAGATGGGCTTACAGGTCGCCGGAGTAGCCGGCGTAGATTGATCGAAAGATTCTGGTTGCGCCGATGGTGCTGGCGAAGCGTTTAGACCTGCGGCGCTACAATGAGACCGTGTATACGGTCGCTTACATGCAGATGACTGTCAAAACGATGACATTAGTAAGGAGAGTGAGTGAGTGGAAGAAGACTAGGGCGCACGGGTAGGCGTTTGAAACATCTATTCTCGTATGTCAGCGCCGGGTTCGTGTCAAACTCGCAGGTGATAGACGCACCAAGTTCATGACGTCTAGTTATTGCTGAGGTAAGGACGTATGCACAGGGCGATTCGCAAGTTCGGGACATACCGTTCAGATTCAGCGCCAAGAAGGTCTTTCATAAGAGGTCAACAATCTCGAGTCTGCAGTGCGGATGATCAGAAGTCGGCTTACCGAACAGACGATAAGTACAGTCGTCGACATAGACAACCACCATACACCCTGTCCAGAATAGTCAGCCCATAGTGCCTCAAGCTCGAAAGAACGTCGCAACCGACCTCGCGCTGGAACCTCCCTATCAAGGACCGCAACCTGGGTTTATGTCGCATGATGCCGACCACCATGGTCGTCAGAAGGACAACGTGAGACGCGAGTGTGCTCATGATCGACGCGAAGGCCTATGATGTGTGAGTCACAGTACTTTCGTAGATGAAACCTGGGGTGGAGACGGACCACTTCAGTATTGACGAAGATGCATGTGCTGTAAGTAGCGTCCCATGTCGCCTTCATCTAAGTAGGACAAGCCGTCAATACCGCACCGGCCATGCGCCTTGAACCGGGCGCACCTGTATAGTCGCTGCTCGCTGTCCGTCAGAAGATTGAGCGCATGCTGATTGACGTGTAAAGACGTACTGCGAATCCAGAGGGCAACGTTGATCGTCAAAAGCACGGCGATCAACGCCACGACATACGGCTCGCGTTTCCAGATCGCGATCCTATGCACCTGTCACGCCTGAATCTCATTCACATGACCGGTGACAACGTACGTCCTGATGCCATACAGCGCCATAGCCAGTGAAGACGCCGTATACGCAAAGACCTGGGTGAATGACTCAAGATCAGACTGGAGCGTTGTGCAGGGGGCATGGGACGACGTACGTCGATGAGGATAACCCAGAGTCGACAGTTGAAACGTGTCGAGATATTAAACCCCGCTAAGTCGGCGGCCACTTCGGCTAGGGTGAAAAAGCGGCATCCCAGGTAGAGCTGGCTCTTCTATCAGATAATGAGGCGCGCAAGATTGGCCGGCAAGTACGCACCCAGACGGTCCAGCGGAAAGAGATTGTTCCCCGTAAGAGCGCGAACTATGACCCGCAAGATATGAGCGAGGTGACTGGAGCGTGCAGGCAAGGTCTGACCTCATATCGACATGTCGAGAGAAAGTCCCAGCTATATGCGCATCGTGAGTCAGATGAAAAGGCGGCTCGAGGGATAGGAAATCGCACATATATATTCCGTCCATAACATGGATGACCTTGCTCATGGCCCCTACGAGAAACACTCAATTCGACTGGACTCACGCGGAGCACCTTCGAACGTGCGTACCGGCCTGCATGAGCATGACCTCAGGGTCCCGCCAATCGACCATGGCATCCACTCTTCACGCAGTCGCAGAGTATGAAGGGGAAAGCTTGGCAATCACACAGACAAACTGTAACAACAAGGAGAGAGGGAAAGGGAAAGGAGAGCCATCCCCGAACCTGAGCATGTCGGCTCTTATACCACTTCGCACTACGCACCGCCAATCGCGCGGGGTTCAAACCTTGAACAACGGCCGGAGTGACGGATATGAGGAATATTGATCAAAGCCCTCGACTCGAGAAGATGTCGAGAAGTCGGGACCTGGAGATGCATCAGAGGTACTTACTTAGCCGAGCTCAGCTCAGGCCAAGAGAGATCGGTTAGACGAAAGCTCCGGGTACTATAACACTTGATGGAGGATCCTTAAGCTTGCTGTACGTTGATTCTAACGGCGATGTGCCATAGCTGTTCATTTGGGACGCAATCGGACCGCGATGGCAGCGGGAGACAACGTACGGCACGCGGCATGTTCGGATGGTCGGTAACCGGTTCTCGGATCAACCGTCTAAGCTTAAATAATGCCACGTGTGAGCCACAACTTCTTCGAGGCACGCCAAAATTGAGCAGCGCATACGGACTTGCGTTCGAACTTCCACCGGCACCGTACTCCTAACTTCCCTATTTACTCACAACTATGCCGCGCGCGACTTCTGGACACTTTACAAGGGCGCATCAACCCTCCGCCAAAGCGCAGAAGAGCCAAGCCGATACTTCGTCGAGCGGCACGACCAGGAATCCGATCTTCAATACTGAGCGATTCGGACAGCATATCCTGAAGAACCCCGCCATTGCACAAGAGTACGCTCAGCTTGTATAATGTGTTTCTCGCAGCTTAGCTTATGTGCAGTATCGTCGACAAGGTACTGATTGCTTTCTTTGAGGATCGGCTGGACGCTGAATGTCGGTGTTAGGCCAATTTGCGGCCGACTGATAAAGTGCTCGAAGTCGGACCTGGTACGGGAAACCTGACGGTGCGGATATTGGAAAAAGCGAAGCACTGTACGGCGGTGGAGATGGACCCCCGCATGGCGGCAGAATTGACCAAACGCGTCCAGGGAAAGTGCGTATACACACTTATCTTATTTCTGTGATACTGATCTATGTGCCAGGCCCGAACAGCGCCGCCTAGAAATAATAATCGGCGACTTTGTCAAAGCGACATTGCCTTACTTTGACGTCTGCATCTCCAACACGCCCTACCAAATATCTTCGCCCCTCATCTTCCGTCTCCTCTCCCACCGCCCCTTATTCCGCGTCGCCATCCTCATGTTCCAACGCGAATTCGCCTTGCGTCTAACAGCCCAACCCGGCTCGTCCCTCTGGTCCCGTCTGTCCGCCAACGTTCAGCTCTACGCAAAGGTCGACCATGTGATGAACGTCGGTAAAAATAACTTCAGGCCGCCGCCGGACGTGGAGAGCTCTGTTGTACGAATCGTACCGTTGGATCCGCCTCCACCTGTCAGATTTGAGGAGTTTGATGGATTGACGAGGATCCTGTTCACGAGGAGGAATAAGACTTGTCACGCGAATTTCCAGGCCAAAGGCGTGTTTGAGATGTTGGAGGGTAATTATAAGACCTGGTGTTCGGAGAATGAGAAGGTGCGTTGACTACGGCGCTGGATAGTGTCGCGGTTTGTATTGATGGTAATGTGTAGATGATTGAGGAGGGGTTTAACATGAAAGCGAAGGTCAAGGAGATTTTGGAGGAGCTCGGTGTGTCGGAGAGCAGACCGGCCAAGATGGATATCAATGACCTTTTGAGGTATGCATCGTTCGTTGTCGTGAATGTTGCCAGCTTCTGACCGTATCTGTTCAGATTACTATCGGCGTTCCACGACGCCGGAATCCACTTCGCGTGAGCTTCATTCGTCCAACATGGGGTCGCAAAACGTTGTGAATTACAACGACTCTCGTCTGCATGCTAACTCCTGTACTCGTCGCTTTGCTCTCTGTATCATAATGTAATGGGCTATACCATCATATCCAGGGCATCAATCGTCCAACTCATCAACGATCAATCCCCACAGTTTGCCGCCTCGGCATGTCAGCCTCCCGCATGAGTGGATGCCTCGCCGGGTCGAGAGCGCTGTCCTCTTCCTTATTTTGCTTGTCGTGTAGTAGGATGGGTTGGGCGACGAACATCACGTACGCGTGTTATCACTCATCGCTCAGTCTCCTGATCCCCTACCCGGGCAGTTTCATCCCCTATTGCTTTACGGTTGGAACTCACTGCATAGGAGCGCCATTCAATACGGAACGCAAGGTGTTGGCTGTGAATCTGTCTCGGGTTGTCGATATTAATCAGAGGGTTCAAAAGGGTCGCTTAGCAGTTCTGGCGATTAAATCTTGTTTACCGCCACCATCGCTGTGACTACCATTTCTCGCCCAATCTCGATCCCTGTCCCGCCCGGTCCCCACTCTCATACACGATGTCTGCACCTGAGAATAACTACTATCCAATGCCGCTTTACACGCCATCAACCTCGCCTTCACCCTTCGACCCTCCTCCGTACGCAAGGGGCGATCAAGCTAACACCCTATCCGATGGACGCAACGAGTCTATCCCACTCGCTCGCTCGCCCAAAGCCAATCAGCTTGACCCCGTCCCTCTCACTACGGTCGTATGTAGTTGGTGCGTTAAAAGCATCATCGAGACCGTCTACAATCGGCGCTAGAGCCACATCCTACACGCTCCCCACGCCTGACCTCCCACGACGATTCCGAGTCTGAGTCCCGAACTGCCTCTCGTGCGCTACCATCGATGTCCCGCTCAAGTCTACGCCCCAGACTTGGGAATGCTGCGTATACTGCACGTCCCACCTGCAGGAATTCTGCATACACTGCGCGTCCAGCCTGCAGGCACTCATCGATGCGTGTACCCCCGTCGGCGTCTCACTGGGAAAGTGCTCCTCCGCGCTGCTCGGAAGCTTCATGAACAAGAAGGTGTTCGGCGCTCTCTTCGTGCTAGCGCTCTTTCTACTCGTAAGCGGGAAAATCAATGTCATGGGCCTTCTTCAAGCGTGCGTTCTTTTTTCACCAAATATTTTGCCTGGATTTATGATTGAGTTGTGACTTGCAGGTTTACCGGAAATGGGGGTTGAAAAGTATCCCGTTGTGCTGCTACACCTAATGTGTACAGCCTCGCTTGTACCTTGTGTATCGGATTCTGGACTATTATCGTGATTCTCCCCATCATCTTGTATCTCCCCGTCATCCTACCATCCTGCATCAACATCCTATCTTGTATCATTGTGTCAACCTTTCTCGGCTTGTACCTACACAGTTCTCTCTAGATCTGCTCGCGTGTCCCTACTTACCACCGAACACGCCACGAGCTGGTCACCCCACTCTCACTCTCTTTGATCTGTGTATCATAATATATTGCATCGTACTGGTACATCAAGGTATCAATCATCCAGCTCATCCTCCTCTCCGTCCTGCTCGACTTCATGTCCGCCGATAAGTTCGTCAACAACCATACCCACAGCCATATCCATCGCAGCCTTGTTCATCTTCGGCATCGCACCGGCACGCATGAGCGGATGCCTGGCGGGATCGAGTGGCCGCTCCTCTGCCTCATCGTCCCCTTCGTCCTCGGCATCACTCTCATCTTCCGAACCAGACCCGGACGCCTCTCCACCTCCCGATCCCGCCGCCTCTTCGTCCGAATCGCTCGATTCTGTCGGTGAACCCCCATCACTGTCTTCACTACTCACACCAAAGTCCGAGTCGTCGTCATCGTCATCAAGCATAGGCGTCACACCGTTCACCCCTACAACCGCATCCTTCTCTCCCTCACCCTCACCCGAAGCAACACCCTCACCCGACGCCACCTTCCCAAACGACGCCCTCAACCTCCTAACCCAGCCTCTAATCCCATCCTGTTCCCGTCCCTCCACCATCCCAAAATCCGTCTCCTCGCCCTCTCCCTCATAAACCTGTCCATCTTCCTCCACAACCTCCCCCTTCCTCCTAATAAACACACTACAAGTTCTCCCCGTAGCGCTCTGCAACCGTATCGCATCATCCGCATCATCGATACCCTCCAAAGCCCAAAACTCGCACGGTTTGTGTTCGGCTAATACACCTGAAGACAAGAACCATAACGTTCCTTCTTTCGCACCGCGGTACGCTGCTATACCGAGTCCGCCGCCGGATGAAGGTGCGAATATATCTGCCGAGGGCTCGTAGAACGGAATAGGTAATCGACCGAGAAAATCGAGTAAAATAGGCCGCGTTGGAGTGCCTTTCGCGTGCGTTTCTTTGTCGGAGGGATAAGCGGTACTGGAAAAGGCAGTGCTCGGTTCCGCATCTACACCGAATACGATCTGAAATCCTTCTGTGACTGGAGCAGATGATCCTTTCGAAGGTTTCACGACTTGATCGGAAGACATGAGTACGACTGTCCAGTGCGGTTTCGATTTGCCGCGTGTGGGGAGTAAGAAAGCTCGTTTGAGCGATGAGAGAGCGAACGAGGCGTCACCGAGACGGATGGATCGTTCGTGAAGCGTGATGTCGAGTTTCTTGCGCATCGGAGAGGATAATGAAAGCGCGTGTAAAGTGAACACCGGTTTATCGTTTGGATCTGGTAGAGCGGGTGCAGGTGTAACTGGTAACTCCGTCGCGGGAAGCAGTTTCGCGCGTTTGGAGGGTGTGGGCGGAGGCGTGGCTGATCGTTTACGTTTTGCATGTAAGCGGCGGAGTTCTGCTTGGGCTTGTTCGCGGTGGTCGGACCATGTGTCGGGCGTGTAGCGGGAGAGGAAGGACGGGCTGGTGGGGTTGCTGGGCGGGGCCGTGGGAGAGTCGGCTGCGAGGCGGATGAGGAGGTCGACGAGGGCGCGCGGGGTCGGGCTGGAGAGCAGGCTCTGCGCAAGCTCTTTGCTGTCCGTGTCCAGAGTCGTGAGGAGCGCGTCCAGGTAGGCCGTGGGAGATGCCATGGTGGCGTTCTGTATTGGTGGTTGAGCCAGAGTTGATGCACGACGCGTGTTGAACAAGACGCAGGCTCAAACGCTCCCTCAGTGAGAGATGCTTACAATGCGAGCGATTCTACGCGTTCGGGCAGTCACAGGGGATCCAGTTATGTAGAAGAGTAAGCCAAACCTCGACGCGCGAGGTGGTAGTTCAAGTCAAGCGGGCCAACTTCGCACGTCTATAGCGTGTAAACTCCACGGCAACGTCCGTGACCGTGTTTTGCGATGACGTCACGCGCGCTAGCCGCCGCGAACGAATCGGAACGATCACCGGCGGCGGTAGCCAGCCAAGCAGCAACGATGTGCAAGATTTAACATGTTGTACATTGCATCTGGAGACAGAGATATTGCAAACGCGCGGGAGATGAAGGCGGCGTGGATGGGTGAAGGACCAACTGGACGAAGGCCAACCGATTGACTTGAGTGCTGGCAGCGAGCGACTGGCCAACTTGAACGCTAATACTGCTTGAAACTATGCATTGCATGCAGGCGAATATAGTACAACAATGGAGCATTACATGAAGGCGATACAATACAATGTTCATGAAAGTCATAGGAGACAGAGATAAGGTCCGCTCGTGGAGCTCATTCAACGCGTACACGAGCGCTCAGCCGATGTTGTAGAGCGCAGGGCCAGCGAGAACATGGCCCTCAATGAGCGACAGGTTGTAAGGCGTAACCGGAATAGCCTCATCCGTGATCAAGCAGTACACCGTACCGTTGAGCAGAGGGGTCGTGCCCGCGCCATAAACGCTCTCGAACGGCTGAATCGTGTAACCCGTGTTGTTCGAACCGTTGTTAACCGTCAAAGGCGTGTACGTCGTGTTGAGCTGGCTGATCCACGCGACATACTTCGGCTCGCCCGTCGCATAAGTCACCGTCTCGTACGAAGCGTTCCAGCCGGTCTTCTCGCCGGCTGCGTGCCAGGTGAAGTTGACTTGACGGCCGGGATAGGTGACGGTGGACTCGTTCTTGGAAATGGCGGCTTGGTTGTTGAGGTCGGGCCAGTACGGGTTGTTGTCGATCTCGAGCGTCGGGAATGCGGTCCAGGCGACGCCGGGCGACGAGGCCGGGCAGGAGGCGATGTAAGGCGCGAGAAGCGTCCACTGCATGCTCTGCGTGATGCTGGTCGTGAACCAGAACTGTACAGACGCCGATTAACTTCTGCACGCTTGGAGGTAAAGATGAAACTCACAGGCATGGGGAACAGGCCGGAGAACTGACGGAAGATCATCTGCTGACGACCCTCCGTCTGGATGGCGTCGTTGATGAGCGACGCCGAGTCCTGCGCGTCCATGTGCCCGAGGAAGCCAATGGTACCGCTCTCGCCGAAGCGCGTAATCTGACGAGAGAACTCGATGAAGTCGCGGACGGAGGTGAAGTTCGGGTAGTTGTACTGGCACTGGTAAGAGGGCTCGGGGCCGGTCCAGTTGCCCTCGACTACGAAGGCGCGTCAGCTACCGACGCGGTATGCCATAGAAGAAACAGACATACAGCCCATCATGTTGGCAACGAGCTGCGCGTGACCCTCCTCCTGCTCGGCCATGAACTGCAACAGGTACTGCTCCTCGGGTCCAAGACCAGCCTCCTGGAACTGCGCAGAGCTGAACGTCGCAAGACCATGGTGGAAAAGGTCAAGCTCAATGAGCTCCTGATGAAGCCCGAGGTTGAGACTCTGGTAATCGAAGTCGCTCTTCACAAGGTACGTGGGCGTCTCGTTGAAGCCGATGCCACCGCTGGGCTTGATGAGCGTAGGCTTGGGGCCGGACGTAGGCGTGACAATCGTCGGCGAAGGGCTCTGCGAAGATGTTGCGGCCGCGCTCGAAGAGGAGACCGCGCTCGAAGTAGCAGAAGTCGCGGCGGACGACGTAGCAGAAGACGAGTCGGAGGTTGCGGAGCTCGTAGCCGTGATGGACGTGAACTGGGTGGTCACTGCCGAAGCGATGACAGAACCGATCGCAGATGTCGCCGCGTTGACGAGCGAAGTCACCTGACGGCGGTCGAGTTCCTGAACGACGGGGGAGCCCTCGACGAGAAGCGCTGCTGCGAGAACTTGGAATGTGGGTGAGAAACGCATGGCGGCGAAGAGCAGCGAGCAGTGAGGAAGTCGAGGACTATTTCGATTCGTCCTTATGTACTTTCATGCTCTGCACCTCCTTTAGCGGGAGAAGCTCTACGATGATCATCGAGACAAGAGGCAAGACATCGAGCGCGTATGACGAATGGCCTGACGAGAAATCCGCCTCCGGGAACTACCGGGAGCAGTCTGAAGAAAGGAAACCTAGATGGTGGAGCGGGCGCCTGAGTACTGAGTGGCGACTCCTGCACGTTCAAGTTCAACGAGAGCATGTGGCTAGCTGCGAAGCTTCGGAGTGACCGTACCCACATAGAGAGAGGTATAGTCAAGCCTCGACCTGGCCATGGGCTTTCAACAAGGCAAGCGCGCTGGATCAAGGAAGAGAAAGCAAGACAGTTGGCAGGGGTCATCGCCGACGCGGTCGATGACGAGCGCGATTCGTCAAAACTGAAGCTCTGAAGTCTTGTCCAGAACGTACTTTCGAGACTTCGGTATACAGTCAGAAAAGCATTCCCATTTTCGGGCCATAGAGATGACGCCCATAAGTCCCGATTTGCCGCCCCGAATGGTCGGCATGTCGTGAGCGCCTCAGGCGGCGTCGCGCCGTGGAGCCCCATGCGCGGGCACTGTTACAGCGACGGAGATTCGTTAGCGTAGACATCTGTCGGTTTTGCCATGAACAGTAGGTAGTTAGACTACAGCGACACGTGTTTCTGCGCGAAATGACCGCGTCAGCGGCAGCACATTGCGCCCAGGCCGTCTACAGTAGCATCTGCTGCCGGTTATGTAGCAAGTCATAAAGAGTCGGTGTCCGGATCTGAACAGAGTATGTCGTCGATTGTCAGCTCTGTCAGAACACGGCACAAGCAGCAAAGACAAGTTATGTATCGCGACTGGCAAGCTACCGCGCTGTTCTAGCGGGATGATGGAGGTTCAAAGTAACCGACCGGCGCGTCGTTGATGCGCAGACGCGATTGTCTCAGACAGTGGACACGCGCACGGTGCTTACTCAATGATATTCCACTCAGCTCCGTTCGTGCAGCCCAGTAGCGCCTACAGTCCAAACACTGTCGGGTTGTAATACGCATACTGGGCCTGATATGAATAGCGGAATTTTCGCCAGTTGCAAGCCTCGTGGTGGGCGAAGACAACCTTCGCATGGCGAGACATTGTCAGTTGACAGGCTTCCATTTGATGGGCCACCATCTTAGCTTCTGTAGGCCTGTTTAGCATCTGTACGATCTTCCAGCGCTTGCAGACGCTGCTCTCGATGCCCACAACACTTCTCCCCAATCCCAGAGCAAAAGTGATACGTTCTTGAAGAGGAAAAATGACAAGAGCGGGATTTGAACCCGCGCAGCTTGCGCTATGGGGAAGTACCCTGGACATTGCCAGGAAGAACCACGGCCCAATGAGGACCGTGGGAAACAACATGTGATAGTACAGGAGAGGCAATACAGCGGTGCGCGCAGGCGTGCAGGGTAGCAAGTCATACAGACGGTACAAACGAGATCATGCAGGGGGGACGAATTCATACACTGGGAACAAGGAACAAAAGCATGCACTGGGAACGAGATCATGCAGGGTTTGAGTCTTATAGTACCAGTATAAGCACGACGAGGGAAGGAAGAGCAGGTAAGTTGCGGCAAGAGCATGATGCAGGTAGAGCAGGACAAAGCAGAGCAGGGCAGAGCGGGGGAAATGCGAGTGGTACAGTAGCGGTGATGCGGATCTTGCAACGGGAAGCACAGGTGAGCGATAACAACGGACACGGATTGTCCATGGCGAACGGGCGGGCGGGCAAACGAAAGGGAACCTTTTACAGTAACGGTGGCCAAAGCTAATCTTCCTCCATGGAGGGTTGAGCGTCTGTAACGGGCCGAGTCTTTGCGTAGATGGGGATCGGGGGAATACCGGAGAGGGTGTTGGGAATAGCGAACGTTACGGGCGGTGGCGGAGCAATATAGAGAGGTTTCTGTGGCCGCAGAAACTGCCAACGCGCCTCGTCGCAGTCACGCGCATGTTCCGCAAGCGTTTGAGCGACATGTTGCGGGCGTAAATAAGCAAAATGGGGCTGTGAGAGCCACGCGTGATGCTTCGATACGATGCGCTCGACCATCGCCACGTCGGATGGCGAATAAACGGGAGTTGCTGGAGGCGGCGCCGCCGATGCGGATGTCGAGCATGACGAAGAAGGCGCAGACGGCGCGATTGACGCAGACGAAGTAAGCGCAACGGCCGACTGGGAGGCAAGAGGCAAAGTCGAGGATGCAGAAGAGGAAGCGACAGATGCAGTTGCGTCTGCGTTGACAGGCGCCAACATCAGAACCACAAGAAAAGCCTCGACGTAAGATATCTTGACGGTGTACTTGCAGCCGTTGTCGACATGAGTGATCGTCCAGACTGAGCAAGCGATGGCGACGATGACGATGGTGATTCCGAGCCCGGATTGCTGAGTTCAGTGTTAGATGATGAGCCAGCAGTCGTGAACTGTGTGAACGTACGATCTCAGCGTCAAACTTGCTCGGGCAGTTCAAGAGAGTTGCCAGGTAACGGAAGGAGTCGCCGATGAGTCGAACGACCACGTCCCAGTCTGGATGTGAGCGCTGGAACATGGTGGTGTTCGCGAGGATCATCGAGTTGCCAATGTCCTCAGCGCGACATTGGCCGTTCAACTGTTCATCCTTGCGCGGACGCGTGAAAGGGGACCAGTCGGCAGGAAGGTCGCAGCCGAGGCAGAGTCCATATGCCGCTTGGATGATCCAGCGATGAGCGCTGGCGAAGTCCCAGTCGCTGTTCTGCACCAGCGTTAAGTCGGGAGCCATACACGCATGACGAAGAAGAGATGCCACGAACCTCGATATGTACACCTTCGCGCGCACTGAAATGAGTCGCTAGGCGTACCGCGGCGCATGTCGCCAGCAGGCGTACAACCTCCAGAGCCTTGTTCGTAGCCTCGTGCTCGGGTCCGTTCTTCACAAGCCGAGCAATGGCGAACGTAATCATGGGGATAACGCACGATATCGACGAGCTGCTCATCGAAGCCAGAAATATCATACGGAATAAGGACAGGCGCTCTGCGAAGGTCATAACGTTCTGCGAAAGAAGCTAGTGCAACGTTAAATTAGCACTATGATGAACAACCATAAAGATGAGCGTCATACGTTCAGTAGAACCAACGTGATGACGTTGCCCTCGTTGTTGGCGATGGCGTGCTGGTCGAACTTGATGTATCTCATCCACTCCTTCTCAAGACCGTCCGTGCGAAGACAAAGTTCGACGCCCTCGTCCATTGTCATCGCCCGCTTGTAGTCTAGCATTCGGGCGGTTAGTCAGAGTATATGATATAAGCCATAGCTGCACTGACCGCGATTCTTGTTATCAAGGAGGGCTCCAGCGCGCTGAGCGTTGAAGGCGGTCATTTGAGGAAGTGCTGCATCGAACTTGTCGCGCGCCGCTCGACGTGTCTCCTTCTCCTGGGTCCAAGCCTCCTCATGGCGTGCGGGAGGTCTCTAGCTCGCGATGAGAAAGGTCAGCTAACAGATAGGGCTTGAGATAGGGCTTGAGAAGAGGGGACATACGGTATGCCATCGCCCAAAAGATTTCTTTGGGAGCTCAGGGAACTGCGACGCCTCGAAGTCAGGCATGGGCGTTGGAGGGTTCGACATGCTTTCCCAGCGCGTGTTGAACGAATCAGGCGAAACGAGATGCGCGTACTGACTCTGAATGATCTACAGAGCGCGTCAAAAAGGATCAATAGGATGACGATCGGTACGGAACATACCTTCAAGGTGGTAGCGGCCTTAATCACCGACGGCGCAAGCCCCACCGCTCGTGCGGATTCTCCTCCGGCAGTGGTAGCTTGAATCAGACGATGAAAGCTGTACGTAGACGCGGCATCAAACATCGAAAGCTCTTCAAAGGTGGTATGCTTGGTCTTGCGGTTGGCACGCCACTATAAGTTGGTTTAAGTCATGGTGAGTACCGGGTAGCGTGATGAACGTACGAGATACTCTGCGGGAGGTATAAGTACAGGTTACTGGTCATAGAGCGAATATACGCACCATAAAGCTCGTCGTTCACTGGAGAAGCTGGAGGCAGTGGCCTGTCGTTATCAAGACTCGGTAACAAGGGAGCGTGCGCAGCCTTCAGACTTTGCCGGTAAGCTGTAGAGTGTTGGGCGGTACGTGGATCGCCGCGCATGTAGGTCTGCCAAAGGAGGATGCTGTTGAGCGCTTGCGCGTGCTCGTGCGCGTGCATTTCAGAGGTATGCGGAAGCGGGACGACGATGGGCACAGTCTTCCTCGTTGGTGGCGACGGCGATGCCAGTGGCGGCAACACCAATGGTGGCGGAGCCGACTGTATAGGAGGGTTCATGACCTCTGGCAAAGCGAAATATCCGGGGGGTAGCTCTTCGTTAGGATCGTTCATCATCTTCTCGATCGCGTCAGAGAAGGAAGTGAACGTAAGGGGAAGGCGGCCTTCAAAGAGCTCAGTGACTGCAGGGTTAACCCTCGTAGGTGCCTATAGAGGATGGTGAGCGTGTAGTCGCGTCTATGTGCGAGTTTCCGAGCGCATATATGCAGGTTATATTCGAAGCGCAAGCATTCGACGAGACACGCAGCGCGACGTGCAGGAACGCCGCACCGCGCATGACGCTTCACGTTCGACGATACACCCGAAGTGGTATCCCATGCTGAGTAGACCAAGCGAAGGAAGTAGACGTACATTTTCCAGACCATCGTCGCCTTTACGCTTGCTAGGTAGGCCGACATAATCTGGAGTAGGATCCTCATTGACGCCGGTGATGAAGTCTTTCATGTTCGTAGCATAGAGATTCGTCGACAGGTGCTGGCGTTTCGTCATGGCGCAGCGCGGTGAAGGAGATGGAAGCACAGAGCAAGGATTGGGATAGGAAAACAGGCCCGCTCGTCTTTATATACGGCGATGGAGGCCAGGAAAATCGATGCATTGCGAGCCTGTCAAGTTGACGCGGACCGAGAAGTTGGCCAGCCGTTAGATGCACGCGAAGGGCCCGTGCACCCTCAGGCCTGAAGTCCCGTGTCAGTGCCTTTACAAGGGACGCTCATCAAGCTGAACAAACCTCACCCAGTAGGTGCGAGGTAATACTCGTCCGCTTGCGCCGTAAGTAAGTATGAGGAGGATACAAAGGTCTGCCCATTCACGAGCTGCATGCTATGGACCGGAGCCGGGGCTTCTCTTCCTGTCATTGACAGCTGCCATCGAAGTGCCACAGCTTTCTGTATAGAAAGGGTGGACGAGTTTGCGCCGCCTGCCAACTCGACGCAAACATTACCTCCTCCCCCTGCTAAGCGTGATATGTCCAGCACCGACCACGACACAACAGGCTCGGGTGGTGCCCTGTCTAGATGTCAGACTGTCCGTTGCAAGTGCTGGGGTCCATATAGGTGAGTCGTCGTCGTTGTGGAAGGGATGCAGCCTGCTTGCCGGTTTTAGACGCTGAGCGCTAAGCGCTGACGCGTCATGAGAACTCATCATGAGCGGGCCGGCTTCCGTGCGCTTCCTTTGATATGAATGTCTCAACTTGCCCGTGTAGGACCTTCCAGCGCTCCCAGACACTGTTCTGGTTGTCCGTAACGCTTTCTCTCGTCCCCGGAGCAAAAGTACTGTACTTTAGAGCCAAAAGTATGACAAGAGCGGGATTTGAACCCGCGCAGCTTGCGCTATGGGGAATCGGCCCGGCTATTGCCGGGAAGTCACGTGGCGCAACTTGAATCCCACTCCTTAGACCACTCGGACATCTTGCCGTGATTACAACTGAACATTTGAGGTTCACAAGGTGTTTGTGCGCGTCTCACGGGTCTCTTGACTTTCTCTCTCGCGTCCAGCGGAGTTTGTCGCGTCGACACAGCTGCGTTCATCATGCTCGCCCTCCGCAGAGTCCGTCCAGCCGTCGCGCGTAGTCTGGCACGCGCAAACTCTACTGCGGCCTCGACCGCACTTGCTGCAACTGCCAGCGCGTCCGACGCGTCTGCTGCACCCGCCAGCGCACCGACTACCGACGCGCCGACCGCTACCGAGACTCGCGGACGCAAGAAGCGCAGGAGTACGCACCCGCACAGGCCAGCCGTGTCTGTAGACAGTCCGAAGGAATGGAGTAGGCCGGTCGCGAAGGGTCTGTTACCGGCGTACGACCTCGCGCTGCAGGTCATTCGCGAGGACGCGCGCGCTGTACAGGCGGAGGAAGCTACGTTAAGGGCGAAGCTTGCCGAGGGTGCGGTACCGGAGGATGTGCGGGAGAAGGAGGAGAAGCGCGCCGATATTCTGGCTGTCATGGGCAAGATTAACTTGCCAGACGTCAGGTGGAAGGCCGCGAATGGCATGGGTATGTCTATATCCGGCTTTTCAATGTTCTTTCAAGCTTATTGATGGTATACGTGTAGCGGATATGAGCGAGCCTGTTTACAGGCATCTCGTCGAGAAGAAGTGGAGGAGTGATGGCCCGCTTGACCTATTGGTATGTTATGTCGCGTGACGGAAAGAACGAGCCACAGCTAACTATATATATTTCTTTAGATGGAGCGTCTACACCAGATGAATGTTATCCCGGACGTCTTGCCCGACTTCCATCCTTCGTTTGACATGCGCTTGACGGCGCCTGACATGAACGCCGCCACGCATCGGGCTGGGCGCTGGAAGAACGTCGAGCCCGGCAGCTTTGTACCCGTCATCTCGGTCAGTACCGTTTTAGGGCGAACAATGACATAATTAGTTTAACTTTCAACTGTAGACGCGCAAACAGCCACGTCTGTACACGACCGTCTTCCACACCGAGCCTCAGCAGTACACGCTCATGATGGTCGACCCGGACGTTCCTGACGAGGACAATGCGTCCTTCACGACTTTCCTGCATTGGCTCCAGCCCAATCTCACTCTCCCCGCTGCACAGCCCTTGAACCTCCCGACAGCACATACAGTCTATGTTCCTCCCCACCCAGCAAAGGGCACACCCTACCACCGCTACGTCGTCCTGCTCCTCCCTCAAACCCGCGAAATCAAAGTCTCGGGAGATGCCTTCCGTTCCTACGACGCCCGTCTGAACTTCGACGTCCGTTCTTTCGTCGAGGAACATGAATTGAGGACCGATGGCGGTGCCGCACATATGTTCCGTGCGGTTTGGGACGAGGAGAGCAGTAATATCTGGAAACAGGTCATCAAGAAGGAGATGCCGAGGTACGGGTATATTCCCCGTCCGGATCCGTATGCGGAGACGAGGAAGGAGAAAAAGTTTGCGGCTATGGTTGGGAGGCTTGCGAGTGGTGCGAGGGCTGGTGCTGGGAAGAAGGTTGCGCAGGAGGCGTAGATGGTTTGGTATTTTGCTGGTCGTTGCTTGTTTTACAGCGCTATAATTACCGTTGGGCCGACTCGGGTCGGCCTCGGGTTCAAGAGATGTTGCTTTCCTAGAAGCGGTGTTTGCCCTATGGACTCGAAGTGCGCAGCATCTGGAAGGCTGATTATAGTGGTAGTCTGCGCTACGAATGTGGTAAGTACCCCAGGCTGGCTATAGCCCACTCCAATGAATTCGGCGCCCAAGTGATCGCTAACGACAAGGTCTCATCGGTAAAAATATCGGATATGGCTCGGAAGTTGCTCTGTGGCCAATGGGCTCAACTGCTACGCCACGCTGCAGCCACGCTCAGCGACTAGCCACTTCACGAGTTCGAGTTGGCGCCGTATCCGACTCACGCTCCCTACCCACCCGGCCGCCGAGGTATAACTTGCGTATGCACGCAATGCGCACAGCTCATTGGATCGTATGCTATCTTGGAGTCGCGATCTATAACCTCGTCGCCATTGATCTCAGGCATACCCTAGTCTCCCCAATTATCGTGTCCCTCGCCCTTTCTTGAGCAGACGCAAACAGACTGCTCGTCAGACTCGGGCTTCACGCGATCTGCGAATATTGGATCACTGGTGACGGGTCTTATTCCTGAGAGCTATGCGTGCTGGTACTTATCAACGCACCGAACTTCCCGAACTCATCAGCGCGCTGCAGCCCGTTGGCTCAAATGTTGCTCGGCCGGACTGTGTATACAGACTACCCCAATGCTCTCCGCCATTGGCCCGCGATGTACGCTAGCGCTCAACCCAATCATCGCGCCTTGCCACCGCTTGAGAAGATACTACGATTATGCTCTCAGGCCATCGTCTATACCGCTGTGATGCACCATTCTCGACTTTCTGAAGTTTCATCATCATCTCATCCACTAAGCATTCAGTGGTATCGATGTCTGCTAGTTCGCGCACACGAGCGCCTTGTGGCTAACAGCTGAAGCGCTGAGGCCCTGGGAAAGACCACTGCGAGCTCGCAGCGAATCCGAGGATTTCGCCACTCGTCGTCTTCTTGAGGGCTCTAATGTGCATCCGTTCCCGAGATGACCCCGACCTTTAGCAGCGTCGAGTTGATTAATCGGTCAACCTAATACGAGAAAGCTCGTTAGTCATGCAGATCGAAGTCTTAGAACATTGTGTCGCCTGCCTGTGTTCAAAGTTTAGAGCACAAGTACCGTATAACGGGTTCACAAAGAGCGTAAATTTTTATTGCTTTCTGGCCATGCACTTGTCGACCTGACGAGCTTGATACGCCGACCTATGGATAACCCACTCAGTCGACTCAGGGAACACACAGGTGCCTTCAACCAATCCGAAATGCGTCTATCCCGGTATAGACTACGCGATTGCTCGTTGTTCCCAGGGCATCGTATGTGATACCGTTATGTGTTGTGTGCCAGATCCCCTCAAAGTCTTCAGCGAATGGGTGTCTTGTGATCTTACATTGATAGTAATTCTGCTTCGCCAAGACTTTCTCGTCAGTCATGGCCGAGTCCTCTGCGCTCTCCTTCTGGCAGCGCTGAAATATGTACTAGCAGAGATGGCATACTAGAAACAGCGCTCGGGTGGACCATGCGCGGAGATCTGTCACTCGTATGCTTGACGGTTCCGCCGTATGGCTGCTTGATCCTCACAGCAGCGGAGCCCGATATGCAGAGCACACACCATGTTTGTGAATGAATGAAACGCAGTGCGTGTGACCGCCCGATGTGAAGGTCTATATGGCCGGCAGGGTATAGTTGGTAGTTGCCATTCAAAGCCTCATGCGTACCATCATAAGTGTCTCTCGACTTGAAGCTCAAGTTGCCGAAGCAACAGTGCAATGGTCATGCGTTCAGAAGCTGGCAACCATCTAAGTAGTCCCACCATTTCTTCAGTACCACTCTTGAACGTGCTCTATTCTTGCCCATCCCATTCATACCCGTGGAAGATGTTCAACCACCATCGAATCTCTCCGGCGCCTTCGCTACCGAGACCGGCCACATCCACCCCGGGCGCTTCGTCCCGACAGACATCCCCAGACACTTCAGCCTCCCCGATCATCTCTGCAGCAAGCGCAACTGGGATGTCTTCCGCCCACGCCACTTCAAGCGTCGTGCGAGAGCCATTCTCCGCAATCAGGCCCTGCAATCGCGGAACGAATCCGATGGGTGCGTACGCGGGCGAGTGCAGGACCGTCAGCCCTGACGAGGAGAACTTGCGGACGCTGATGGGAGGATTGCTGTACGTCGCAAGATGCGGGAGCACTTGCAGGAACGTCTCCGGCGGTATAAGCGCTGTGGCAGATAGGAGTGTCAATGAAGTTGCCACGATGGAATAAAAGGGTGCATTCAAAAGCGGCACGTACCGACTCCACGGGCGCGGTTCCACCCTCCCCAAACTTCGTCTATGCCAATGATGCCACGCGTTCGCATCAAGCCAGCGCGCCTTCCGTCGCCTTGTAGCACACCTGCGAGCTCTCGTGCGAGCTCCTCGTGCCACCGCTTTTCGTCGCGAATCATGTCGAGCGTGACGGGCGTGTTCTCCATATGCAGTCCGAGCTGGATGAGCGACGAGCGCACAAACGTTGCATCCTCCGCCTGCCCGCCAGGGATCAGCGTACCTGGCGCGTATGCAGATGCGTGCGTCGACGATGAAACAGCTGGCGCGGCGAGCGTGTCTGTGGCCGGCGCTACGGAGGACATGGCTGTGAGCCGCTCGTTGAGCTCAGCCGACAGCCGAATCATGTCGCGGGCCTTGATCATGAGCGTCTCGAGGTCGGCGAGTGCGCCCTCCATGCTATCCTGTCTTGTTTGCGCATTAGATTCCGCCGAGCGCATCAAACCACCTATGCAAACACAGTTAACCTATTGGTAGGCGTCGTGCGACTGGAGTACATACCTATACCGGATAACTCCGCACTAGACTGGGCTGTGGCGGTCGCCTGCCTAACCTGTGTGAAGGTGATGAGGCCATGGTAGCAGGCATACTTAGATAAAGATGTACCTCCCATGCCTTCCCGAGAAGGCTCCTGCGCAGCGCAGCGTACAGGATTTTGTCGCCTCCCTTTCTGAAACTGAGTTTCATCATGCTCTCCCCCGAGGTGTCCGAAGCCTCCTCCAAAGGTGGAGATTCTGGTCGTGATACTGGTGCCGACTTGGCAGGAGCGCGAGGAAGTCCCGTGCCACATATTTCGCACTCTCTCAGAGATGGGTGATTGAGGAACGTGCAAGCGGGACACGCGCTCTCGGTTTGCGCGTCCGGTCCTGGGGTGTGAGCCGGTGTAACGGATGCAGAGGCTGACTGCGCGTTCTGTCCTATTCGCGGCGCCGGGGATGGGACCGTGGACGAGGACAAGCCGGTTTTAGCGCGAGGCACGCCGCATAACGTGCACTTGGCACTTGATAGGCTCGCGCCTGGCGGGTTGCGGTAGTTGCAAACCTCGCACACCCAGCTCTCGCCTGCAGAGTCTAGAGACGGCCCCGAAGCGCTCATGGATAAATGAAGCGTAACTTTCGAAGAAGACGTGAAGAGGCCGGCGTAGTAATCTGTGCGGACGACATGGGCGAGGTCGAGCGAGAACGAGCGAGAGTGCGCCTTGACCGAGTCCACATAGAAAAGACGATGACTTGTGACGAAGACCGTGCCGTTCTGGTGATTGGGTGCTTTCTGCGTTCTAATCGGGTGGTCAGTACCTATCATTGGGAGACGAGCCAAGGGCACTGCAAAATGCGCTTTCGGCGATGTGAGATGTGGTCAACCCGATCCTCAGCCCGAACCAATGGATGGTCAGAGAGGTGATCAAACAGAGCAAGGGTAAACCGAAAAGAGCAAGGGAAGCCGGCGCCGATCATAACTGTATGACACAATTCAAGGGGCGAGCTAGCTTACCCGTCATATATTCCAACAGAATCCTGCTCTGCGTACGTTTCTTCGTCGTGGTACAACAAAGCAGGGACGGGAATTGTGCCATCCACCGATCTCGTGAACTTTGGGAGGACGGAAGCCATATCGAGCAGTTTGGACTGCTACGCGGGTGCCTATTCAGATAGAGTATACAGACGTAGAGAATACAATGGCTGCAAATTGGCTATATAAGGTATACAATGCACAGCGCCACAGCAAGCTGCGAAAGTACCTGGTCGAGCTCGGATGTTACGAGGACACACAGATGATTTGCGCTTCGCACACTAAGCCGAGCAGAAGTTGTATCCAGCGTTGCCAGGAGCCAAGTCCGGTCAGGAAGATTCCTAGAGTAATTGTCGCCAGTTGACGATGGTGGTCGGATTGGAAGACACTGGGCGGGTAGAACGTCGTTGGTACTGCAGCTGAGCCTTCTCACGATGGCTTTGTTTGCACCCACCACGATCGCTGGCGTCGAGCTCAATCAACGCGTGGTACTCAGACGTGCGGCTGCCCTTTCGATTTGACGGCCCCTGCGCGTGAGGTGGGTAGTCCTGTGCTGGTACTGATTCGCTCCCATGGCTCCGTTTCTATTGGCGCGAGTTCATTGGCGCCTGAACCTCGGATTCAAGCATACCGCTGGGTCTTCGCCACCCAATCGCTGCTCATTAGCAGATAACTCGGATGGACTCAGGATCTAATGCTTGTGCTAGCAATACGACGAGCAACTGCCCTATGACGACTTCTCCGGCCTGTGGTGGAGGCGAGAGAAATGCCCTGGGAGCAGCTGTGAATGTTGGACGTTTAGCTACGCTGTCGTCCCACAGGTTCTTCCCACTCGCTCTCTCAGGACCTCCAATTGGTGCCCGTTGAACAGCACTACTTAAGTACCATCCTCCACTTGTTCGCCAGATCTCCTTTCCCACCCTCGATTGTGCTGACGCACATCGTCGTGGTATTGACATCCTCATATCTTGCTCACTCTCGTTCGCTCTAACCATGTGGTGAGTACAAAATATTACAAAGCCATCATCTTTTGAGCGCCGGTTGCTAAACCGAGAGCCATAGGAGGATAATGTTGTCGGCCATCTCCGTTGCTGCCTTGGCTCTGGTGCTTGACCGCAAGCTGGGCGCCCGCGCAGAGCAGACCAACTATACCATTGACGACACGAACATGACCATCATCTACTCTCCTTCTACCTGGTGGTTCGCCTCGAACAATGCATCTGGCTGTGACTATTGTCTAGCTCCTCTGGACCACAACGCTGCTTCCAATGGCACCTGGCATCATGGACTGCACGTCTTGCCCAATACCGATGGTGACGACAGCGCACCCAGCACGTCTTCTGCAGCCTCTGCGCCTACACCTGGCCCTTCTTCCCCTTCTCGTGCCCCAACTACTGGCAACGATTCCGACGACCGAAATGCCGGCGGCGACTCCGACGATTCCGACGATGGCGATGGCGATGGCGACAAGGACGACGTTGATCGCGATGCCGACTCCGACTCCGACTCCTCCAGCTCTGACTCTGACGATCGTAAAGGCGACTCTGACGACGACAAGGACGGCGACCACGACTCTGGGGATAAGGACGATTCCAAGAAAGGTCGCAACCGACGTGCTACGCGTCGCTCATTCGTGGCTAGCACTACGGGCGTGGCGGCAGCTGTGGAGACGGTTTCCCCGTTCACTGCGAAGAAGTTTGATAGCGACGATCCCCAGTTTGTCGATGTTCCTGTCTTCGTACAGTTCAACTTCAGCGGTATGTTATCTTGTCCCTCTCAATGTCCCTCTCGCTCAACGCCCAATATAGGTAGTGCTCTTTACGTGAACTGCTTGCTGCCCTTGAGCGTACCGGCAAATGTAAATATGACGCCGACGTTCACCAACCTCACGTTCACTCTGGACGACCAACTAGCCGGCAATTTCCTGCACGACGGTACGCCGCAGGGCCAGGGATTCCAACCCAACGCCACGGTATTCTCGCAGACCGACTTATCTGAAGGCCAACACACATTTCGTATGGACCTCGGTCCCAACTCGGTCTTCCTCCTTGATTCAATCGTCGTCACGCAAAACGACGCATCGGCAGCGGCAAACTCTACGAGCTCGGATCCGGCGGGCGCGTCATCTAGCGAGTACGCTTACGATATCTGTATAGAGATGAGCGATCTGCTGACCCATATAGCAGCAAGCCATCCTCACCGAAGAGCAACCTCGCGACCTTCGTCGGTGCAATCGGAGGCTCCGTCGGAACTATCGCGGTCATAGCGCTCTGCGTGGCAGGCAATCTTATCCGACGTCGCCGACGCGCTGCGAAGCGCGACCGTCGTGAGCGCGAACGTACCTACTGGAACTCAGACAGTGCATCCTTCCACACATTCGACGATGAGGCATCCATCGGCTCCGGCCCCTCCATGCGCGCAGTCGCACCACCGCTCGCTAGTGGCACGTTCATTCCGCGATACTTCCCAGGCATTGCGCCGCCACCCACCTACCGTCTCGCGCCAGGCGTGGATACGTCGTACGCGGAGGTGTTGCCGGATGATGAAGAGGACGAGGATGACGGGCAGGCGCTGGCGACCGTGCCGGAGCCGGTAGACGATGCGGAAGAGATCCCACCGCCCTTCGCCGTCGCAATTGCGTCGCCCGAGCCGCCGCTACTTGCCACGGCTATGCGCCGCGACCATTCGCCATCCATGCCGAATATCGAGATGTCAGAGGCAGGTCTCACGCTGCCATTGCTCTTGCAGACGGGCGTGGTAATGCCGCGACCACCACTGTCGCGCCCTCCGAGTTTCCACAGTACGGTCTCCGGATCTGGCGTGCCCTCCGCTTCTACCTCGGCGACGCACGCATCCGGGCCGGAGTCTGGGACAGATTCGACATCCATGAGTTCTACTGGCGGGGAAGACTCGAGATCCGTACGCTCCGTGCAATCCATGCGCGAGGTGAGCACCGAGAGTGGAGTGGGATCAGGGGAGGAAGTAGCGGAGGAGGGTCCCACAGAAGGGAGCGGACCGAGCGCAGATGCTCAGGGCGCAGAGGGACGGATACGGGAGGGTGAGGTCGTAGAGGACACGATCGGCGCCACTCCGGCTGCTGAGGAGGGCTCGCCACCTGTACAGGAGGACAGCAGATGATCGGGATGCCGTCGAGTGAGTCCGTATTTTCTCTCGTGCTCTCGGCTCGTAGGAGTGTGCTCTCGCTCCATAGTATGCACAATGGTCACAATGGCTGGAGTGGGATCTATACAGCACATATTCTCTCATGGATCAAGTGTGCGCCCACACGGTTGGCCTCGGGCTCCCAGGTATATGTGTTTGGCTCGCACGAGCTTCGTGTTGCAGCGTGATTGTGGCTATGGCAGTGTTGTTTCAGTACGCTAACGCCTCTCTCCGTAGGGCCGCACTCGGGTGTGTTGCTGCCGCTACACGCCCTAGACGACTGGGTTGTTTTTTTGTCACGACCGCATGCGATGTATACATATATCTACAGACCTAGGGAGGAATCCAGAACCCTCAGGCACTAGTTGCAACCCGCACTCTCTCATGATCAAGGCTTGTCGTCTGTCGGTCAAGTTCCGTTCCTCTTGCTGCCCTGAAATTGGCGGTGCAGGGCCAGTCATACGCGGGCGATTTCTCGCAACCGTCAACATCGAGATGGGTTCCTTGCACCGGGTACTACTAGGACACACTGTTTTTACTCACATTCTACATTTGGACGAATGATATGATTCTCAAAGCACGTAATCCTAGTCGTTTTGAAACTCAGTGTTCTCTAGTGTGCTTGGCTTAGTACGGTCATGCATACCGGCGCTCTATCCAAAAGATTCATCGCTCCGTGTTTTGCCTAAGCGTCTTCTCTTCTGCAGTTATCTCGAGCTGTGCTTGGCGCCTTTGCTGCACGCACGCACGCACGCACGCACTGACCGAGTAACCCCTCAACACAATCAAGGTTGTGAATGCTATCGAGGGGTATACCGGTGTTTTGTCTGTGGCGTCAATCAGTGTATCCTTCACTCCAAACGCCAGAACGCTTCTGAAGTTCTCCGCTACCCATACTTGTGATACGTATCGCTGTAGTCGGTAGCTTGCCTACACGCCACGCGCTACACCTTCCGTCACAATCAATACCATGCAAGGCTTCGGATGCGCGAGGGTATACCGATGCGCTGTTCTCGGGGTGCAGCATCTTTCTCTTGCTGCATACGACATTGTACGGGATACGGAAGACCGCTTCTGGCGCGTATATCAATTGTCCTGCACTCTCCCCACTCATTGCTGCTAGATGTTATCATGCTCTATGCAGCGTGATCTATCGGTCGACGCTATGTGGGTTGTAAAGGTGGTATACGGACACTCTAACCACGCATATTACGACCTTTGTGCCTTGCCTTGTACGTGAATCAGCTACAAACAGGACAACCGACTCTTGACGTCCCTGGACTCGCACACTCCCCGATATATCCTGCTGTTCCACTAGAGCCTACCGAGATCTCGTATGGCCACAAGTCCCATGCAGATCAAGTATGAGAGTTGACAGCCGTGCTTTATTGCATATTCAGCGGATCTCTTCGCATCGGGCTCCCGTTGGATCAGGTTACAGCTATAGAAGTACACGATTAATGAGTCCATTGCTCACGTCCTTGCGCCTTTACGTTCAGTCCTTGAACATGCCTCCACTGTCCACGCTCTGTGGGTCCTCATCGCCAGTCACTTCTTCCACGAGCCGTTTTGCCTTTGCCATACGCTCGCTCTCTGCGGCCTTCTCCTCGCTCTGTGCTGTTCCTGGTACAGTACCACGCGGTGCCGCTATGGGAAGGTGTCACCAATCAGCATCTAATAACGCACTATTCATTGATAGGACGTACGAGACGGGTCGGTCTTCGGATACACCTGACCAGGGTTCTCTGGTGTTGCTTGCGGAGGCAAACCATTGTCAGTGTTGGTGGGGAACTTCGCGTCCGCTGCAGCGCACAAACCGCGTCAGTCTATCTAATCTTCTCATGACCTCAGGGAATCATCACGACGTACATTCTCCGAGTGTTGCTGAAGGCATTGTAGGGTAAGTTCGAGGGGAGTTCCAGGTGATGTGAGTGGATGGTGGTGGTAGGTGATCTTCTCGCTCTGGCGGCCGCGCGAAGGGAGATTTGTGGGGAGACGCGTGACGTCACTTTGGAGCGCACGACGCGTCGCGACGCGTCGAACATTCCTCACTCGCGCCTCGACCACCACCAACGCTATCGGAACCCCAGAGAATTGCAGTAATTTGAAGAACACCACGTTAACCATCACTCTGCGCAGAAAATGGTTCCCCGATTCTGTACTCAGTGTACATCGGAACGCGCACGAAGCGCCGACTTCGGGCCAGCCAGCTGCTTGAACAATGCTTGGGCGCGCTCGTCGCGGCACGTCGGTTTGGGCAACCTTCTTGTTATGCCCTTGTCCCACTTGAACATCATGTACGCAAACAGAGACTTTGTTGTAAATGTCACGATGTCTTACGGGAAAATGGACATCATCCGCAAGGACCCTTGACGTGCAGGTGTCGGTTCCCAAAAATCTGCATGCGAAGGTGCGAGTATCATCCCGTGAACCAGCAGACGGGAGTCTAGGCTACAAACCCATCGCTCTTATCCGGACAAACGCATTCGCTTCCTTCTCAGTCCCCCGTGATCTGCGAGATCAGCGTTCGTCGGCTTCATACCGCCAAGCTTTCCGACTTCGCTGCACGTCTTGAGGCTTAAGCATAAGCATTGCGTTGCCAGTGCATTGCGTTGTCATACTCTCGCATCACGGAAGCGTCCGCTTGAATATTTCCTCCTCCAGCCCTTGTTCCACATTGCCTGAGGCACCTTCATCTGTAATGAACTCTCTCGAACATTGGCCTCGATCTGCATACGAAAAACCAGACAGGGATATCTGTGCACATTTTTCCTTACTCTTTAACTGCGCCTATGCGGGTGATCTCCTCTCTATCAGCCATAACAGGTTCAAGCTGTTCATGTTGCTGAGGGACCGTCTACTATGTTTAATCTGCAACGCGTTCATGGCTCTTGGATAGATCCAACGAGTGCATAGAACGAGTCTAAGTATCTCGCTGAACCAATTATGGATGCCCAGTACCGATGAATGGTTGCAACGTGTCCTGCTGAGGACTTTCGCGATGCATACTTATTCTGTCTATATCCAGCATCATCGCGGTGACCTGCGGCATGCGTGAGTCCGCGCAGTAGCATCCAGCACTATTTGGAGATACATCTCCGAGTCCAGACGCCAGACGACATGTGCATCCAGCGCACCACGATTATAACGTACGTGCGTGCGATATCGCTCGACAATCTACGCCTCCGGGACCTCGAGCTCACTGCCTGTCATTCGATTTCGTGCGGTCACCCCACTTCCACTCGGACAGTTGGACTTCGCCGCCACCGCCGCACAGCGCTCTCGGCTCCGGCCTCTCCCGCCCGGTGCCGAACAGAGCGCCCTCGGTTCTTCCGACGTCCGCAGTGAGCGCCGAGCGCCGCAATATTGAATATATTCAGACGTCGCTTGTCAGCGGACAATAAATGGACGCGATTGTCGGCTAATCGAACGACGAATGCGGTGACGATGTGCTTGACACCGTCGACGCGATCGTCGCGGCCGCAGTCCGCGATGCACGGGTGAATTGTCTCCAAGTTGTCTTGACTTTTGAGCACTGCGCGCAGTACGACCAAGAATCCAAGACTCGTCGCTCCGCTGAGCGCGCACTGCTGACATTTGTCGACGGGCGGCAAATCGAGAACGGCCACGTCGCCAAGTCTTCATCCGAGTCCTTCCTTTCTTCTCGATTATCGGAACTTCGGATTGGCACTGGAGCATATCGACATGGAAGATATGAATGCGATGCTTTAAAGGAGACTTGTGGCCGTCTTGCGCATGCTGCGCCCCAGCGAAGCGAAAAGGCGCAGCTATCGGCCCGCTTCGGAATCGCAGCCCTTCGCTTGTTGGCTTTGCCATAATTACCAAAGTTCTGGGTCCAGATGTATGACTCTTGATTATCCGGTTCAATAAAGATACGCGTGGTTCATGCCGCGGCGAGACGAGACAGTCTGGTTTGAGAGTCCAGGTGGGTTGAGACAAGACACTGTACGTACCGTCAGAGCTCGTCCGACTGTCCGTTCGTTGTTGTACCTACACATCGCGTGTTGATGATCAGCGGCAGGGCGGGCCACGTCGACGGCCACAATGCGTATACAGCCGCCGAGAGCGCTCGGCGCGAGGATGGTCAGCGCACTGACTCGAATCGCACAGCCTCGAGAAACACAACCAGAGACCTGGGCGAGACCTGAGATTGCGATTGCATATCGCCATGCGATTCATAACAGACAGGAGCCCGAAGCGTACCCGACCTCAAAGAGATATGCTGGCACACGAAGTACAGAACGCATTGTTGTGGATGTCAAAGTCAAGGCACGGCAGGCACCGAGCCCGAGAAAGAGAGTAACGGTGGCTGACAACACCAAGATGAGGGCGCCTTCCATAATTGACTTTCTTTGATCGCGACGTGGCAACGCCGTTGGCGCCCAGGCACGGATCTGCACGCAAGACCTGACGAACGCTCTGGAAAGTTGCTCGGGCGGCACATCGATGCGAGGAGTTTGTTCGATAGAATAGAAAGGTGTACATGTTCGCTGGAACATAGGCTGTGGACATCCGAGAGGGGTGTGCGCGGGATTGGAGCGATTGAGCCGGAAATGATGCAGGCCACTGAGCACGGAACGCGGCGGAGACGGTCGAGACCCCCTTGCGATCCAGGACCATTATATTCGAGCGGGTCTATAAAGAGCGGCTGCGTCAACATCAAATTCGGTTGCTGCTCTCCCTTCGCCAACTTCAACATTAATATTACAATGCTCGACTTCGCTCCGCACGGCAACTACGACGGCACCGTCCTCTACTCTACCAATCACGCCGCCTACCCGCCTGTCGCCCAGTCCCCGCAGGCACAGTTGCTCCCGTTCCCCGCGAAGAAATCCCCGCAGAGCAGCCCGCAATACAGCCCTGCGTCCGTGCACGGCTTCGATCCCTTTGCGGAAGACAGCAGCGACGAGACTGCATCCAGTTCTGGCTCGGACGTGAGCCGGGCATCGTTTGAGCTCTCTCGCCAGCGCGAACAGCAATACAACGTCGCAGCCTGGATCAACTACGCTTCGCCTTGCGTACGACTACTTCATTTACTTACTTGACTATGAAGCTGACAATATATACAGGCGTACAGCCCAGCGCAATTACAACCGCAGCCTTCGCCGTACCAGCAAGCGTTGTATACCCCTATGACTGGCAATACCCACTACCATTCCCGCACTTCGTCCAGTTCGAGCGCTTCGTCGTCACGTTCTGCCTTCAGTGATGACGAGCCCTACGTTATCTACAGCACGCCGCTCCCCGGTGCAGCGCCAGCGCCTGCCGCCGCGGCGCCACCGGCCCCTGCGCACGTGTTGGGCCCGATCGCGCCCCCACGGCGTCAGCACGGTCAAGCGAAGAGCTTGAGCGTGCCCGGTCCCATCGTAGCGCCCCGCGTGGCCTCCAGCGGCGTGCCCGTGCACCTCCCGCACAGGCGCTACGTTTCGCTTTGCTCGATCCGCGAAGAGGACGAGCCGCGGATGTGAAAGCTCCGAAAGATTGTTCTATATTCGTCGCGCGTTTTCCTCGTCGCCATCGCGTCGTCTGTGCTATACTCGATACCACTCCGGGCAACCTGTACCATCACCCATCCAAAGGACTATGCCCTCCGCACGTACCCGCTATCGCTGTTCTTGTCGTCGCTCCATCCACCTATCCTCTATCCCCTCCTGCCAACCCCAGGGGTTTAATACACCTCCTATTGTATTTCTAGTCAATATTTGCCTGTTTGTCCTTCCAGCTACAATCCCCCCCTTCTTCCTCCTATCTCTTTGCTCGTTCATGGTCGTGCAAAAAGGTCCCGCCTGGAGCTCTTTTTCTTTCTCGACGGATATATGGATATGCATAGCTCGCGTTGCTCCCCCTGTATTTCACAGGGTATACACATCGATACCATCGCTTTTTAGGCACTTTCTTTGCAGGAGGCTATGCGTTACTTTGTGGTTTTCGGCATGGTAAGACTGGTTCATGCTTTGCTGCAGCTCGGTTCTTTGCACGTCGGCTGTCTACCGTCCTGCGCACGGTGCCTACGCACACGGTGCGGCCCCGAAACTTACTGCGCAGGGCGAAGCGCTGAGGCAGTGTACGGCGGGTCGACTTGGCGACGCAGTGCGCGCCCATGAGCGTTGGCGTCAAACCCTACATGACACAGATAAACCCTAACACGCGTGCGCCGTGCCCAGTCTATTGTTTCAGGTCTTCCAGCAACCAGCAACGACATGTCTACTCGACACACAGCACGACGCTCTGCATATTTTATCTCGACGTGCGCGGGATCTGCAGACCGCACGTTGGAGCGCGCCCGCGCGGGGCCCGACGAACAAGCTCTCGACACCTTGCGACGTCAGTCCGAAGCAGAACCCTCATCTCCATCCCCACGAGCCCCCTTCGTATCCCTATCGAGCGTCATCTCGTCCATCTTCTCCACCCTTTTCCTAATCATATCTCCTTCTCCTCTTCCCTTCAAGTTCCTAGCGCCCTCGATCTTTCGCGGAAGAACCGGATCGACACGCGTGTTGTGTAGCCCGAGGAAACTGAGCGCGCGCCTTGTTTGCTCGCACAGTCATAAGTTCATAATCGATCACGGCTTGTATTTGTATCCATCACGGAGGTAGGCAGCGCAGTTGTATATATTCGTTTGATGAGAGGCTGGTATTTGGCGTGTGCTGTTGGCTCTAATGAACTTCTCTCTATGCTCGAAACTTTAGAACTTTATGGTACGCTGTCCTTCTCCTTCTCGAGGTCGGTAAACGCGTTCTGGACCTTGGAAGGTTCCCTCGTCGCATCGCGGTGAATGTCTGAGCAGAGAAGGCTGCAAGATCTGCGTGAACGTAGCGAGTAGGCGATGTGGATATCGATGCCGACGACCGGTGGGATGTGGCTCGAGCCTGCGTGTATGCGCGCGCCGACGGCCGCAAGGAGATCCGGAGTTCTCGCTGTCCGTGCCGCGCATCTCGCAGCCGGTTATTCCGTGGAGTGGTGCCGAGTACCGACAAACCTGGATGGTCGATGCGAGGCTGACGAGAGGATTGAACAATTGCTGCTGAGCGCGCGGCTGGACGTCCGTCGACACCCTCGGGGAGAGAGTCGGAGCGCTGCCGAGGCGTCAGCTTAGCTGTCTAAAGAGCGCTCAAAGCGCATCATTATCCGCAACAATCGGTCCGAATAACACGTAGGTCTTACGCACGAAAGAGCATGTACTGTAACAGCGAGAGCTTGGCAGCTCTCGACTTCGCCACGCCTCCGAGGCGCGTCAAAGCAGATGACCGCGTCGCGGCAGGTCGCGGCGCCAAACCCGCTGACTTCTGCCATGCCATCTGGTCAAGTTCGTAAGGGCAGATCATGGAGTCTCTGCACCTCTTCGTCGTCATCCTGACAGGATCCATCGAATGCTTGCTTGGTGGTGAGATGACGAAGATGGAGAAGATCGGGTCGGGGTCTGTGAGCAGGCCCGAGGACCGAACTTCGTTTCAAGACGCGTAGATCTTGGAATTTATGGAGCTTCTCGGTCGGAGTGAAGTCTGGACTCTGCGGTATGCGCCCTGTATGTCAATATATGCTTTATATGTCAATGCTCCAGCCAGCGATTCATACGCTGAGCCGAGAAGCTTGAGGAGATCGTTATACAGATACAAGGCCAAGTGCGAGCATCTGTCTGTATGCGCCTGTAACACCTTGTCAACTCGTATTGACCATATGCATGCAAACTTCAGTCACAGTGAACAAGCACCCGTGAAGCTGCAACATCGGGCAACATCATATGTAGAGTGGACCGCGCAGATCTCCAGGCAGCTGTTCGAAGTTCGAACGAACAGTACAAGGCGGAGGAAGCTTCAGGAAGGATATTTTCAAGGGTTTGGATCACCGCCATATGCATCCTTGTACCCGAACGTCACTTGACGCAGCCACCCTGGTAGGCTGGTACAGCAATCGGACAAGTGCGGAAGGAAGAGAGGGTGGAAGTAACGGTCATCCTCAGGTCGCGACGAAGAACAAGGACCCAAGCGGGAGAAGCCACGGCCCACCCGAGCCCTTTTCCAGCAGGATCAATGGTCTCTGCAAAGGCACACCGTGAACCTTCCGCGCGATGCACATCCCACCGTATCACGTACTTACGCTTGAACCTACAATCCGACCAAACAGACCACGCGCGACTTTGCTCAATTATCTTCGCTTGAGGCCGAGTTAGTCAAAGTACAAAAGGACTGGCATGGAAGCGAAGTTTGTTCATTGTCATTGTCACCCGGGCAAAGTCGCCGCCGCCGGGCAAAGTCGACCCGGGTCATGGGATGGCTCATAGCATACACGAACACACACGGTCGAGCGGGCACATCAGATCTGCGTTGAACGGCGCAGTGTGCGTCTGGGAATGGAGGAAGGTTCGGATGGATCTGCGAGGGAAGGTGCAAGAGGCTGCAAGCTAGTTGGAGGATGACCACAAGTGCATATCTTGAGGCGAGCAAGGCTCGTTGACGGTAAGTTCTGCGATCTATGTCTCTGAGGATTGTCGGGAAGAAAAGTCCTGCTAAATGACATTGACAAGTGAAGCGAGAGACGCTAAATTCAGTCACACAATCGTACGCGTGGCCGCGGGCGTCTACTTCACGACCGGATTTACTCCTCGTGCGGCAAGATACTCCCTCGCTGCACTCGCAGGCTTGCAGAAGTCTGTCAGAACAAGACAAAAGGGACGGACGTACATGACTGACCAGAGTCTTGATGAACTCGTACACGCTCTTGTCATGGTATCGGAGGCCCGTCGCAGGGTCCGTATACAGTGCCTACAATCGCCTTGTCATTAGTGTGTGTAGGAAGATACAAGTGGGGGGAACTCGCCTCGAGGCCAGTGATATCGCAGTAATGGCGTGCTGGGATAAGGGAGGGCGGGGCTTCTATAGACAGGTCTATATCCGGTACAATATCGTGAGCTCAGCATAGAAACATCTAGACTGGGAACCTGCAGTACTCACAGTTTAGTGGGTCCGGATCCGGTTCCTCACCGTCGACTGCCATCCGCTCGGCGGCGGCACGAGCGCGTTCACGCTCTTGTGCTAGGACTGCCTTGACATTCTTAGCACGTCGACCGTTATTCTTAGTATACTGGGGATTCTTGAATGGTCGAGGCGCCTGTGCGTAAGAGAGCTTCTCGCCGAGGGACTGCAAGAGAAGGCGATGAGCGGAACCAACAGTGCGGTGGCGAGTGGCGGACGCACTGGAGGCAGCGGCGTACCCTCAGCTGTAGACGTAGCCTTCTTGAGCTTCGAACCCTTGGGAGGCCTACGTTCTCATGAGTTCATGTGCATTCAATACAGTATGTAACATTCACGGACATGACAGTTCTCCGCAAGACGCGACTTGGTGCGCGCTCGACGCAGCACGAGGCGAGCTTCCGTTCTCACCGGCTGTTTCGTCCAGAACCACCATCATATCGCTCGCCCATCGGCCGGAGTGATAGTCTTCCGCCAACTATTTTTGCTTACATACCGGGCGCATCTGCTCGCTCCATACAGGTAGAATGCTAACTGAATGGGCCATGCCTACAGAGTGTGCCTTGACAATTGCAGGCGCTCATTTCCTGCGCACACAAAAGACGTGTGAGGGCTAGTTTCTCCCGACTCTCTTCCGTTCCTTCTACGTACTGGTGCCGGCGTGGCTGTTGAGACAATAGCAGTTGGGCGTCTTTTCTGGGTATATCTTGGTCTCTCTTCGTGCCTTGGCTATCAATCCACCTCGGACCCCTAGAAGGAGCCCTTTGTCGCTGGTTGAGTCGGGCTCTCCCCTCTTCCTCACGTTCTAATATCTCTTGCATTTCTGTGTCGGCCTACGCCGCACCTTGTATCTCTAGTCTTTCTTCTGCCCCTTGTTCTCTTTTGGGCGTACCGGCTTACGCCCGCCACACGACCATCTACGATCTCATCTTCACTCACGGCATAGCCCCGGACGGCTTCTTGAACGTTCAACAACATCTCGTCCATCTGCACGCATAGCCTCGATCCCGCAACACGCATCCCGCACATCTGTTTTACTAGTACCATGGACGCCGCCTTCACGATGCCTCCTGCTCCTTCACCCACCAAGGACACCTCGCTCTTCAAGGGCGTCCCCGTCGAAGCGCGTGTAACGCGTCGCATGTCCGCTTTGCCGTCACGCACAACAGCACTCGGTCGTTCATCAACTCTCAAAGTCAGCTCGAGCGCCAACATGCCCTCCACGCTCGTCGATCCGACAGCCTCGGTGCCAACGCATATGCTCGTACGCGTCCCCTCATCGTCTCAGGGAGTACAGCCATCTCATGAACCATCCCCCCAGACATTCCCCGCGGACGATGAGCGCACACGCCGTCGACGCCGCCGACACTCTGAGCACCCGACCAACGCGCCACCACGTCGCGCTTCACCCCCCGAACTACCCTCAAAGCGGCCAGGGACAGCGGACAGCGACTTCACGCATAGCATGCCGTCCGGTCCCGCGCCACAGCGTCCGCAACGCCACCCTACGCTGCACCTTCACGACGTAGACGAGGCAATCGCGCCCAAGGAAGCGCGTCCCAGGCGATGGGCGGAGACACCCGGCGCTGCTTCTGTAGCGGCGTGGGTAGCGGATCAGCAGGTGCAATCGCAGTTCCAGTTTGCGCCCATACCGCCTACGCCGCTTGCGCCTGCCCCGAAAACGCAGAGCGGATTGTTGGGGAAGGTCAAGAAGCTTGTCACGAAGAAGTGAAGCCCGCACCAGTGCCGTAGACCGGAGCGTAGCCCACGCCGGAATGATATCGATGACCACCGAAAGCTCGAAGGCCGCCGGTCAACCACGAACTTGTTCACGTCTCTACCGTCTACGAGGCAATTGCTCTGCACTCACGCTGTCACGCTTGCACGCCCACGTTTGCGCTGCCATGATGTCTATCGGACCCGCGGGGGTCGATCTATGTATGCCCAATGTTTTGACGTTCACCTAATATGCCGCATGCTATTTTTTTGGATTACTTATGTCCTCACATTCACCACCTTCATATTCACCGTGTATATTATACCTGTCTGTCCGCCTCCTGTATCTTATATAGCTTGTATCAACACGAACACCCGCCTCGGCGGATTGACCTGCTTCTCGGGCCTCGGCTGACGCGAGTATGATCTTGGAGGTAAGTACAAGTGGGACAATTTCTCTGTTGACATAATATTCCCTTCTCCCTTATTCTTAGTAGCGGACAGTCTATCGCAAGAGAGGCTATCATGCATACTTCCACTGGCTCAGGATGCTGATTTTATTGAAAATACTGTGAGTGCTAAGTGGTACGCGTGACCGTCACGTTTATTGGTCACGTTCATCCCACAAACGCGTCTCAGGAACGCGTTGTGCTTAAACCACCATCTCGCGGCCACATCTCTGCCCGAGTCCTGGTCCCCCGCGATCTCGCTCCTCCTTGATTGTCAATATCGCCTTGAAAGACGTCTAGTCACTCATAATACCGGTTCGTGAAGCCCTCAACGCTTATATTGTTCGCGAGGCGCCTGCACGCGTCGTGGATCCCAACTTGGCCGTAAGCTAATGCGCTTCGATAGACATGCCTCCGAAAAAGACTGGTGGAAAGATGAAGGCTGGAGACGCGTCTCAGGTGCCGGAGGAGAAGCCCTTTACGACAAGGAGTGCGAAAGCCGGGCTTCAGGTGCGTCTTCAATCCGGCGCGTCAAAACGCGCTGCATATGTTGATCCCCGACGCGTCTACAGTTCCCGGTTGGACGTATCCACCGTTACTTGAAACTTAGGACGCAGAACCAGATGCGAGTGGGCGCGAAAGCGGCCGTGTACACTTCTGCTATCTTGGAATACTTGACGGCTGAGGTGCTTGAGCTTGCCGGTGCGTACTATGCATCCTGCTGTGTGAACCCGTGCTTACGCGTGGTTTAACTGATAGGCAACGCGTCGAAAGACTTGCGTGTGAAACGTATAACGCCTCGCCACTTGCAGCTTGCCATCCGAGGGGACGAAGAATTGGACACTCTCGTCCGCGCGACCATTGCAGGAGGTGGTGTGCTGCCATTCATCCACAAGAGCTTAACACAGGGCAAGGGCAAGAAGCCCGAGGGTCAGGCTGCGTGATTTTGTACGTATGAGGTCTCCGCATGCCCGCCTCAAATGTCTGACTAAATGGACTTGTACAGGCTTATACCTGTCTATATTGTCTCGCTTCTGGTCTCCTTGCTTGTCTGTATACTGTGCACGACTCTTCTTGTGATGCTAAGCTCTGTATTGGTTTGATACAACGTTAACAACCGTGATTGCTGTGATGGAACCCCGAAGATGCGTTCAGGCTCGAAGTACTGGCTCGAGCTGCATTTGAGCGCTAGAAGTTGTGAATAGCTATATGCAGACTGCCTTTGAGGGCTGTGGACCAAATCCATCAACACAGCTAAGCATGAAGTCCGTCGAGAGGGCAGTACTTGGACTGTCGTGCAGAGCGTCCTCCCGGTCCGTTCATCCGTGTCTACACGGTATCGGAGTCAGTGAACGTGCTGGACTTCTTTCCCCTGCCAATTCTATCACCAGCTGAGCATGACGCTCTTGTGCTGCGTACCATCAAACGCCCTTTGGAGAGGAATTGGAGCCCGGTACTTCAGACCGAAGAGAAAGGTGGTCACGGAGGCGTGTGGGAGAATGACGTCGCGCGCCACAGCACCCTACTTATAGGCATCCTCGAATATCCTTATTCCCTACACTTTACCACCCCACACCGCACGCACTTCAAACACCTATCACTTAACCTCTTTCATCATCATGTCCTCCCAAGAGTTCAACGACAAGAACACCGTCCTCGGTAACCCTTCTCTCGACGAGCGTCCCACCCATCACGTCCATGGCGGTGAGGAGCCTCTGCGCCCCGTCGCCGACTACAGCATCGAGGCCCTCGAGGGTCGCCCGAAGCCTCAGACCACTATCTCGGACATGTACGGCTCGGCACCGGATATTCATGCTGGCGAGCAGCAGCGTCATGGAAGCGAGCAGCACGTTGAGCCCGAGGTGCCTCAGGAGCGTCATGCTTCGCAGGCTGGCTCCAACGCGTTCAACTCGGACCGTCCTCTGGACGCACCGCCCACACAGCAGGGTATGCGTGCTTCACTTGCCTGGCTTCATTCATGAATCTGATCATTGCCATAGGAGATATCGCCGCGGGTGGCCAGAGTGACCTTCCTCAGGGCAAGGCGAGCGCCATGGACAAAGTCATTGGCAAGACCGAGAAGGTATATATATTCAATGCGATATCTACTCAAGATCGTGTGCTGACCATTGTAATCAGGTCATGGGCAAGGTCCTGAAGAAGCCTGCAATGCACGAGAAGGGCGAGCTTCGCGAGGCTGGCGGCAAGGAGGCTGCCCGCAGCGATGCATAAGCGACTCGTCGCTGTGCTAGCATGGACTTGACGGCCTATTCATGTTGTTTTGTATAATACACCTAAGCAAATAATATGTACTACTATCCGTTGACTTATCTCGTTAAGGTGTGATCATAGCTCCACAACGGGATTGAGTAATCGTCAGGGTGAACCGCGCGACTCGGATGCAGGATGGCCTGGCGACGGGGAAGCGTCTCCGGATGTTGCGGTCTGGAGAATACTCGCTGTTTGCCCTGCAAGCTTCACCTCCGAGCAGTCAGCCTCTTTCTAGGACGCCCCGTGAATGTTCCGTCCCACGACTACTTCAGCCCTCTTTTCAATTCGGCGGCGATACACGCGCACGCAGCGCAGCGAGCGGTCCGCCAAGGCCAACACGATCACGCGGGACTGATCTGATGTCTGCGCTATACGCGACTTCTTCGCGAGGTTCCTTACCTGCTGTTCTTACCATGTTTCCACTGCGATCTTCCGTTCCGCACGGTGACCATGGCACTATCGGCATTAGACTATTAGGCATGTGCACATGAACGTGCATTCACGGTACATAAAGCTTCAACGTTGACGGCGCGCGGAACCCGCTGCTCTATCGCCCGGTGCAACGACTCGGAAGATGCTCGTCGCGCTCGTCTTTGGCTTTTGCACCGCGATAGCGGTCGCGGAAGCGTCTCTGTACGATTCTCTATCCGCCGGCGGCAAGAAAGTCTTTGACGATGCTATGACCATTAACGAAATGTACTATGACCCTGTCGAGGGATACGTGTACGGTATTGATGTTGCTGGCATACACGACACTCGGGCTAGCGCGATGTGGGCTGTTGGACTGCTTGCTCGTGATGGAGGGGACGGATACGATGCTGAGCGGGCGGTGAGGATTATCGAGTCGGTTGCTCAGCAGCAGTATGTGGATAATGCCACGGCGGCATGGTATGGGACGTATCCGCATACGCCGCAGGATCCATTGCCTGGAACGTCTCTGCTGGGTACTGTACCCTACTCGTCATATGACCCCAATTGGTGAGCACATAACGAACGTGATACTGCTACTTTGAGCTGAACTATCTTTCAGGCGCGACTTCATTGGATCGGCATGGCTTCTTGCACTAGAAGAGAGTGGCGACTTGCTATCCAACGAGACCGTGACCGCCATAGAACAGTCCCTATACCAGTGCGTTCTATCCTTGAACATACCTATCGGGTGCTCACCTTCGAGAAGCGTAGGAAAGGGCCAACTTTTACGCTATCAAGGCCGCGGGGATTATGCCAACTCGGTGGATGTCGACACGGGCTCAGATAACCTCGACGCAGCCTATACGAACCCGTGGCTCATGGGTACTATCGTGATGAGGTACGCGCTTTGAGCCTATCTTTAGAGGCGTCGTCACTAATATAACCTTAGTTATATCGGGCACAAAATGAACGACACCGAGCTCATCAATAAGGCAAATGACGACGCTCAAGCTGTCTACGACCTATTCACGTTCAACGAACTCAATACCTTCTCGGAGTACAACTGCCCGACATATACGGGTGTAGACATCTTTGCACTGGCCCTATGGATACGGTACGGACCGGAGGGCACGAAGCTGAAAGAATACGGCTCATACATGCTCAACTATACCATGCTGGATCTGGCGGACTTCTACCACGCAGACCTCCGCAATCTTGCAGGTCCTTGGGATCGGTGAGCCGATTAGCGCCCATCAGTTTACGCATGCGGACTGACCGCACCTCTTTTCAGGACGTACGGCTTCGACATGACGCGCTACCATTCTATACTCGGACAACTCATCTCCTCCCTCCTCCCTGCCGAAAAGATCGCCGTGCCCTCTCCAGTTCTAGCAGGGAAGCATATGAATGACGCAGTCTGCTTCGGCACCCTGATGCCCCTCATTGCCGACACTGTACAAAGCATCGTACCGCAGGACGTACTGAACCAGTTCGTAAACTTCACCGGCGAGCGCGATGTCGTATTCCGACAAGTCCGTACGAATACGGAGGATGAGACTGCAGTACGAAACGTCACGGTTTGGTTGGGGCCGAATGTGACTATTGGTGGCATGTCGGTGCGTTGGCTTGAATTTGGGCTCGTCGGGATCACCTATCCTAACTCGGTTCATACAGCTCGACGAGCCTTCGCCCCGCCAGAGCTCCAACGTCCCTGGCGTAATTCAATGGCTTCTCCCACAGACCCTCTACACCAATGGAAAGTTCTCATCCTCAACACCTCCCAAAGTCGGCTATATCGCCATCAGTCCGCCACCCGCGGGCACCATCAATGCGACAGCTTCCGAAGGCGCACTCACCATATCGCTCCCTCTGTCTGAACGCTGGGGGGATTGCACATTGCCGACTGGTATCAGTTTCGCAGTTGGCGGCTTCGACGAGCGTACTTCTGGCGCGGATATGACGAAGGGATTAGAGGGCGTGCCGGGGCTGAACGTTACTGTCGAGACCGTCGGATTGGGAGAACAGACGACTTCGTATGACCAAGATGGCGAAAAGTGCGTGTTCCTTGAGACTGGACTTTGTACAAGTGATCGGTTCTGACTCGCCTTTCAGTGACTTTTATTTCTTCGATGTCTATTACCCGGTGACGAGCGAGTGGCCCACAGTCCCTTCCATCACGATCACCGTCAACCCTGTATGAGGACGAGCCTGGTCATGTCGATAATGATCACATTTCAAGAGCTCGCTGTAGACAAACTACGCCAGATGATTCACTTGTAATACACTGTACAGATACCCAAACGATCTCAAGGAATTTGGAGATCGTGTGCAATCAAGCTCCAGGAGCAGACCAAGGCTGCTGGGCCCCGTCTGCCTGCACTACAAAGGTTTCATTCGCGTGCAGAGAGTCCGCCGGTGCGTACCACCACAGCGTGGTGACACCGACAGGGAAGGTGTACACGGCCTGTGAAACGTTGGGTTCAGTCTCGTCGTACGGCTGGACAGGGACTCGTACCTGTGTTCCTCTAAACTCAATCGTAGTCTGGATAGGAACAGGGTTCCAGGTCGACGAGGCATTGTCATCCCTAGTAAATATGAGCCTAAGCGTGATACCTAGCTGTGTGGCTTCTAAGGAACGCACCAGTTCAGCACGACCAGCGAGTAGCGCAGCCAGTCCGTCGAAGAGACGCGGTGCGTCACGTATGCGCCAACGCGCAGGCCCCATGCTAGGGTGCCACCGACAGTTACTTTGACGCGGATGCCGAATGGTCCGCCTGCATCGCGAGGAAGGATGCCACGGGAAGCTTGCGCCATGGCGTAGTCTTCGGCGAATTAGCTCTACTATGCGAGGTTTTGGGGGAAATGAAGGCTTACACTCTTGGTGCAGGGTGTATGTGCCGTCGGTGTTCACTGTGACGATAGGTCTGCAGCCGGGGCCGCCGCAGCTCGTGGTGCTGGGTAACTTGGGATTGCCGGATCCGTCTCTGTAATACCATATCAGCACTTGAGGGCATTACGCATCAGGGGAATTGGACGCACAGCGCGATGTTCCACATCATACCGTTGTGGCTGTTGTACTCGGGTCCGCCGATCATGCTGGCAAATTGTGTCAGAATGGCGAGAGACACGACACTATCAGCATAGCGTACATCTGATCCATATACCACTGTCAAAGTTGTGAGTGTTGTGAGCGTTAACTACCTTTCCGACTCGGACGTACCTTGATATCAGACCACCAGTCTGTACCGTACGTACCCGAGCACTCGGTGAAGTATATCTCTTTCGTAGGGTAGGCTGTATGAAAGGTCTGTTGCTCGGATACGTCACCACTGTAGCAGTGGAACTGCACGCCGGCGAAAGCGTCACCAGCTTGCTGCATCTTAAGTCGCCGCTTCAATCCAGCGTCGTCCGTCTGAATCAAGAGATGGTACTCACAAGCTGGATTGGGTAGCCTCCAGCATCATCCCAGTTATGGTCATACCCGAGCACTTTCACAGACGATAGACCGTTGTTGTTGAGGAGCGTGCGCAAAGCGGTTCCGACCTGGGCCATGACGCTCACTGGCATCTTGCAAGTCCTAAAAGCGGAATATCTTAATGGTTGATTATCCAAGATATGTAAGAAGTACTGACGGGTAGCTGTCATTCTCGTTCTCCGGTTCATTCTGCCGGCAGAGATCAGCAGTGTTCCAAGGATGACGGTCAGGATTCCACGAACCTGGATGGAAACACCGTACACGCTGATACCCTTACTTTCGAAGCCTTGCACGGCCTTCAAGAAGTATGTGGCGTCTGTCATGAGCGTCAGTAAACCACTTCAAGGAAACCCCGGTACGGCGAGACGTACACTGTGTCGCATACTGCGTCTTCAGTGCACCACCGTTCATCGTCCCGCTATCCTTCATCCACGCCGGTGGGGACCAGGGAGCAATGATGACGCGCAAGTATCTGTTGATCGCCTTGATATCATTCAGAATGTCAAACACGTTAGACGGCTGGTTGTTGATGTTGAAGGAGTTGAAGCTGGTATCCCCGCTGACATCATCGAGGCTGTAGTCTATCCCGCAACGAATGAGTGTTATATGAACTTCATAGTAGCTTCCCAATGCACCTTTGGCCGAGAAGTCTGAAGCCCCGATGGGTACGCGAACGAAGGAAAGACCGGCTGCCTGGGCCCCGTCCGTAGCTGGAGATGATGCGTGAGATGACGACGTCGAGGGCTATGGGCAACGTACGATCAAAGAGCGTGTTCATAAGCGTGTTGTACTGGGTCCGGTGGTTCGTCTTGAGAGCAGTCAGGATGGTTGCTGATGAGTCAGCTACATAGGTTTGACATCATCGGTATCAGCTCAAGCAAGTAGAGACAAGGTGCGCACTCAGAGACCCGCCGTAGCCCCAGACAGACTGGTACGTCTGAGTGTCGTCGACGACGATGTCGGCGTTACCAATGACGGACGGAGATGTGAAGTTGATGGGGTTAGATACGGATATGCGTCCGTATGCTGGATCAGTCGAAGTTCAGAAGGGTAGCCCACAGCGAAGCGAAGAGCGACGAACCCGGTGAACGATCCCAGGTCGTCTGCCACTAGAAGACAGTCGGCGTCGTGAGAGGTCCCGTACAAACACCGGTCATAGTACTTACGATGTCCCATATCTGATATTGTGCGAGCACAATGCCTAGATGAACGCTCAGAAAGCTGAGGAAGGTCAGACGCATGGTGGCGGCTGAGGGGGATGGGGTATGCGGCAACCTAGACCATCGCTTTTATAGCAGTCCAGACGAGATTAGCGTTCTCACCCGCAAGCTGCAATACTGGAGCATGTTGCGAGAGGGATCTTCATGAGGTATGCGGAGGTGCCGCCTGACAGAGTGACATGCCGCGAGAAGCTCGGTCGAAGATCACGAAGCTGCTCGCTAGAGGTATAGAGCCTCACATGCTTCTGTTGGCGACTGGTAATGAACAGGGCCTGGAGACGATGGGAGCGAGTGCATCCTGAGAAGAGTGTGTATAGGTTAACCGATAGTTATACATTCGATGCTTAGCAGTGGATGGGCTCGAACGTATGACGTTGAAGTGATCAGTGAGAGCGCCCCGAGCCACGGTAGACATTTATGGGGAGCGAGTTGGTGATAGCGCCCCACGCCATGCCAAACTGAGGTCACTGAGATGGTTGAAGGCAAGTACGGTAGGGCAATATGGCACCTGGTTGAACCGCCGGCTGCTCACGAGTCTTTACAGTACGGCGGTTGGTCGTTCCAAAGTGCCTGAACCTTGTCCCGGACAGTATACGTTCCATCCCGTAGCCAAACACATGCGCAAGCTTATGAAGGCATACTGGCCGCAACTGGCAGTCCTCTCGGTGAACCCACGACATGGAGGTGGAAGGCAAGGCACTGTATTTCTCCACCGCGACTTCAATCAAACTCTTGTTCGCCACGTTGGAACACGTCAGTAAAAGCCGTGACATCATTGTTCGCTAACCTGCAAGCGCGCCGCGGAGACACGCACTCACCTTCGCCTCCTACCACCATCGTCTCTTTTCTCCCCGACTACAGCAAGAAAATATGACGATCTAGTATGCGTCCATACCTATCGAATACGATGCACATAGCTGATAATATTCCCAGTTATACGCTTACCTTCATGCTCCTAGCGTCGGAGATGGCCACCTTCGTGGTCTTCATCGCCCCTCTACCATTTGCAGTTCGCAAGCGGTTCTTCAACTTCCTTGCGACAAGCCCCATAGTGGCGAAGCTTGCATACGGGTTAAAAATATCATTTATGTGCGTATCCGATTATCGTAGAATGAGTGAACTTACAAACCTGGTCGTGTGCACATAGATTTATCGCCATATTATTTGTGGATGCGCTTCAGCGCATGTTCCGAGTCGCCACAGAGGTGGAGGCCGCAAAAGTGGGATCGGGTATGCAAGATGTTCGGACCGAAACCAACATCGCCGCGCGCAAGTTTTAGTACGTCACCTCTCGCTCACTCTGTAGACGAAGTTTCCTAATTCGTGGCGTAGTGCCCAACGCAACGTGTATCTGACCGGATTCTGCCTTTTCCTCTCTGTCGTCTTGACCCGGACGTTCTACATCATTCAAGACCTCATCCACACCCAGGACGAGTATGCGAAGCTTAAGAAGACGGTACGTGCTAGGCACGCTTGTCACACGAGTTTTGATTGACACTTTGGCAGACTGCCGGAAACACGCGCGAGTCTGGCGACGCCGGCAAGCAGATCGAGGACTTGAAGAAGCAGCTCGCAGAGAAGGACAAGAAGATCCGCGATTTCGGTTTGTGGTCATATCTGTCGATCTTGCATTTCCGCTCACCGTATCACAGACACGCTCAAGAAGCAGGCAAATCAACAGGCTGCTGAGTACGACAGGCTCGCGGACCAATATAACAAGGAGACCGGCAAGACCTCCAACAAGCGCAGGGACTAAAATGTGACTTGTTAATATGGACTGGATCACCGCAACTCCGAAGACGATACTCTACAGCATCGGAAAGACCCGCAATTGGAATGTACACTACCTCTTGTTATACTCGCTTGTGCACTCAATGTCGTGCTTTGCTTTCTGATCAATGGGACACATAGGCCACTGTCCGCTACGTCATGAGGCTGCTTCAGTGGATAAGTTACAGTGCGTGCGGTAAGTTCGAAATCGTTACGGGAGTCTCGTTACACCTTTCCGCGGTTGTCCCGCTTGCTCAGTCCTTGCATGATTGGTGCTCCGACGGCTGTATATGGGCGCGCCGGTGGATTCACTGATTGTGTCCGCCTCTAGTCCGTATATATACCAGGCCAGTCTGAACGACCACATCTCATTCAATTTCCTCCGAACACCGTCATGGCTACTGAGACCTACCGCCTCGCCGTTCCATCTGAGCGCACACAGGAGCCTCAACCTACCTCTAAGGCGTCTGAGAGGACGATCTTCAACAACTGCTACATTTCGTACGGGCTTCCTTTTCAAGATGCTGTGGCGAAGCACGTCGAGCACACATTCGGCGCTTCGCGTGCCTACATCCTGGCTTCCCGTACCCTGGCCAACACCACGACCGCTCTTCGTGAGCTCCAGGATGCACTTCAGGGCCGTGTTGTCGGGGTCAAGATGGGACTGAAGGCACATACTTCCTGGGACGATATACTGTCCATGAAGCGCGACTGCGAGGAGGCGAACGTCGACGTCATCATCACCCTTGGCGGCGGCTCGCTCACAGACGCCGCAAAATTGCTGAGCCTGGTCAGACTTGCCTTCATGGTCTATGCCATTACGCGACTGACAGCAAGTACCTCTCGCAGGTCCTAGCCAACGATGTCAACAAGTCTGCCGACTTCCTCACGAAGCTCGACGTAGTCAAACACGACGCCCTCAGCAAGCCCGACGGCTTCAAGTTCACGGCTAAGCCGCCTCGCGTCCCTGTGATCTGCGTGCCGACGACTCTATCTGCAGGAGAGTACACTTTTGCTGCCGGCGCGACGGAGGACGCGACAAACAAGAAGTACCAGTTCCTCAGTGGCGAGGCGATCAAGTTGCTCGTACTCGACGAGGCGCTCGCCGCACGCACGACACCTTCGAACCTTTGGATCATGTCGGGCTTCCGCGCCATCGACCACGCCGTCGAGGGTTACGTCTCGCCTTTGGCGAATGCAGCAACCGAGGAGCACGCGCTCGCTGGGATGAAGCTGCTTATCCCCAGCCTGTTGCGTGCCCGCGCTGATGAGCACGGTGAGGATATCGAGGCGCGGCATCTCGGTCAGATGGGCGCTATCGAGGGTATCGCGGCTGTCTTCCGCATCTACACGCCTTGCGGTGCTTCACATGCGATCGGGCACATGCTTGGACCGTTCGGCGTTGGTCATGGCGAGACTAGCGCGATCCTGCTGCCTGCAGTGTGCATTTACAACGCGAAGCATGGCGCCAACGCCGAGAGGCAGCGTGCGCTCGTGGATGCGCTTTGGGAGGTGGAGGAAGTTCGTGCTCTGGGAGCGAAGGCGGGCTTTGAAAAGGAGGTAGAACTAGGCGTGCTACTGCGGGCGCTCACACGTGAGTTGGGCTTGCCGACCTCGCTCAAGGAGGTGGGTGTTGAGGGTGAGAAGGTTCACCAGCTCGCCGAGTTCAGCTTACTCGACCCATGGCTTGCTACGAACCCTGTGCCGCTGAGCGAGAAAGAGCATGTTCTTGAACTGCTGAAGCTTGTAATTGGGTAGATTGTGCTCGTATAATAACCTGAATAGACAACCGCGGTCTCATTGCTTCGAAGAGTCATCATGTGTTCTTCAACCGCCGACAGCGCAGTTTGTGCTTGCCCTCGTACCAGTCACTTCAACGATCAGTAAGCGAAGTTCAACCGTCAAAGTAGTGTTAACATACTGTCGTTGGCAACTCCGAGAGCAATATAGCTGGCCAAATGATCAGCACCCGCCTAGAACGGGGCGACACTCATATGAGCTCACCACTTCCGCACATCCTTTGCACGCCATAAGAGGGCTTGGCGGCTGACTATCGTGATACTGACACTCGGCCCATGAACAAACCCGAGCGTCTTTCTTGACCTTCTGATCGTGATCCTTCTTCGCCTGTTCTTCCTCCATCCCTACGATCTCTCCAAATGCCTTCCACGCCGCCACTAAGCTCATATGCTTGTGACGGCCCTCTCTCGGGACAAGAGGTTGAGAATCGCGGATATACACGAGAGTCGGATACCACTCGCGGCGCATCGACTGACGGAGGATTTTCCGGAGATTATTCCTTCCGGCTCGCATGTTGACGGCGGAGGCGACGCCAGAAAAGGTCTTCAGAGACTTAAGGCAGGCATCTGGAGCACTCGTCAATGAAAAGATGAGCATAAGCTTAGATAGACAGCCAACCATATGCCCATCTTTGTTCAAAGGAAGTAGCCTCGGGCGACGTGCGACGCAGATGCGCGGCGAGACGAACTGCGCGCGCCAGAATCTCGACAAGAGCACAATCTCGAACGACGTACGCGGCACCAGTTGCGGCAGGCGCTAAGTCGGAGATGAACCTACAGTCACTGAAGGTGAGCAACCGCGAACAGCTCCGGTATTGAATGGGCCACTCGCTGAGCAATAAGCATGAAGCTGCTTGTTGTTCCCCATTGATATTTGTCTTCCCCATGTAGCGCTTGACGTTCAGCTGCGTCTCGTAGCCCCGCGAGCAACCCTGTAGCAGCAGCTTGCGGCCAAACCTTCGGGTGTAACAACCACTTCTCTATGTGCCGCAGAAATAGGAATAAAAAGTGGTCGCGTAGCAAGGGCTGCTTTGCAGTAATGGAGACACGCCTAAGGAAATTCTCCAGACCATATACGTCGATGATATGGCGTTGTGTAAAGTCCCAAGCAGTTTTGAACGGATCATAGATTGAGACATCCTGGTTGACTCCTCGATCATTGTCGTCCAAAAGTGGGCCGGCTGATGTTAGGGGATCCTCGCCGCCAGGGAAGTGCCGAAAGGCGAAGGAGAACAGAAGATCCGCGTTGGCCAAGTCCGGAGAGTGGTACCAGCAAAGTAAGATCAATCGGCTGTAATCCTCCCGTGCGTCGGACTCTCCCTTACTACCCACAGTAAGAACCTGAAGGTATGACCCTCCCTCCAAAGCATCATTCACTTACAGGATCATGTTATACATTAGCGGCAGGAGGGTGAGCATTCGCATGCGAAGCGCCCTCGCCCAGCCGATGCAGACGTTATCCGAGCAACCATTGTCGAGGAATATTGCGTGGTGAGCCCAAGCTGACTGAGTCAGCGCCACTACGAGATTCGCAAGTTCAGAGTGCATCGTTATAGCCCGGTCACCAGTCTCGCGGGCAATAAATGCTGCGGACATGTTGATCGCGTCGATGATAGTGAGTATTGAGTAGACCAGGTTCTTTCGCGGAGTGAGTCTTTGAAGATACATCCGTAGCACTGCGGGATGCGTACCGGAGGTTGATTATAGAACCAGGACTCGTCCTCGCAGATCACAGCCTGGCAGAACTCTGCAGCATCACCCGAGATGAAGACTTGGGGAGGAATCGTTTGGTGGTCGAGGGCAACCTCAGAGATAGCCTGAGATATCTCGGTGAATGCCATCCCGTCGTCTGTAGACCGGCTGGTGTATGAGTCGATCCAAGCAGTAAATGCCACACGGAAGTCCCTCTTGATCAAGTTCCGATAGTGCTGCAGAGTCGCTGACGGGTGTCCACTTATGGGAGGGACGATGGGTTCGTTCATGGCCTCGTCTGCGATCCGCGCTGCACGATGAAATGATTCTGCGCCTAGCTCATCCATAGCGAGCACGTTGTATATCTAGCTTAGCGATGGTACCCGCGACAGTGGTTGTATAGTAATCAAGCGTAAGTGATCGAAACAAAGCAGATTCCTAAGTGATAAAGGCGGCAAGATGAGAAGGCAGTTCCGTGCAACGGCGGAGCAGGTATGGTCGCGTGGCGTGATGGCAGATGGTCAGACCGATCAGGTACAAGAGTCTACTCGAGCTATTTGCGCGCGCGGGTGGTAAGTATGTGCGTTTCTGGCCCGTTGAGCGCAAGTTATGCACAGCTTGAGATCCAGGATGTTGTTAAAGCCTTGAGGACGATCGCGCAAGTCATCCTGAGAGAATGCCATTGCGTATATACTCGCCCACATTTGGAATTATCGTAAAATGCGGGATAAGGACGATGACGAGGCGCACTCTGTCAAGTGGTTGGCACGACGACTGGTCAGAAACACCAAGTACTGCGTTAATTATGGACGCAAAAGTGGATGTTGGCCGTGTGCATCAAAGGTGCGTGCATCGCAAGAGGTGATGGATGGTACACAAACCAGTGTCACACATCACTCACCTGTCACCGCTAGGTGCGCAGGGCCGCAAACCCAAAACTCAGCTACAGTTCTATCTCTCTGATACCCTCTGGTATATCACCAGAGACTGAGACAAGAAACTTGTGCATATTATCATCAGGTCATGTACATGCGAAGAGGCGGAGGTTTCAGGCGTCCTTCAGTCGCCGACAACGAAGCTTATGTTTGCCTTCGTACCAATCGCTACGAGGCTCAGAAGTCAGGAAGCGCGCTTTAACCTTCTAGAGAGCTACGTACCTGCGTTGACAGTGTCTAGAGCAGTACCTCTAGACGCCATTCAGTTCTAAGCTTCTGGCTGGGCGAGGCGTAGATCGAACATAACGTACCACTTCTCCGCATCCTTTGCAAGTCATCAAGGAGATTGGTGCCCGCGTGCTGTGATACTGACAATCGTGCCACGAACAGAGTTGTGCATCTCTCTTCAGCCTCCTCTCATGGTCTCTCTTCGCTTCCTCCTCGTCCATTCCAATGGATTCTCCGAACCATTTCCATTCCGCTATCACGCTTGCATGCTTCTCAGGATTGGTTAAGATGCCGAGTTCCTCCCTATCCCGTATGCAAGACAGAGCAGGATACCACTCCTGGCGCATCGACTGACGGAGAATCTTGCGCAGATTATTCCTCCCGCTACGCAAATTGACCGCACGAGCAAGAGCAGTGAAGGTCTTCATACATAATAGGGAGATATCTGAACGAATTCCTGAGCCAGGAGAACAAATCTGTAGACTGAATAGGTTCACCGTAGGCCTCTGTCAGATCTTCAGGTGGGAAAATTTGATCCGTAGCGAGTGAGGTCAAGACGAGATGTATTCCGCGCGCCAATACTTCTACGATGGCGCATTCCCGAATGACGTATATGGCACCGTCCGCCGGAGGCACTACTGTGCATAAGAACCTGTAATGGCCCGAGACGTTAGCTCAGCGGAAGTTGCTGGAAGCACGCAACGCAACGCACCGAGAGAAGACCAAGAAGCTACACGTTATACACCATTAAAATGCGGGATCTCCGTGAAGCGCCTGACGTTCAACGGCATCTCGCAAACTCGCAAGGACTCCAGAAGCAGCGGCCTTTCGCAGGATCTGCGGATGTAAGAACCACTTCTCCATTTCCTGCAAGAAGTTTCGCAGATAGTTATCGAGCAACGTAGGCTCTCGGATCGTGATAGATATCCGGTGAAGGAAGTTGTCAAGCCCGTAAACGTTGATTATTTCGTGCTCCGTGAAGGTCCAAGCAGGCATGTTTATTGCGATGTCTTCACTCGTTAGCGGTTCGCCGACATGGGAGCCAGTCGTGTGTTCGTCTAAGGCACTCTTATCCGGAGGGAGGGTACGGAACGCGAGTGAGAATATGAGGTCCGTATGGGGAATGTCCGGGGAGTGGTACCAGCAGAGGACCATGAGCCGTCGGTAGTCCTCGTCGAAGTCTACAGCAGTTCGTCCACTGTCGCGTCTATCAGCAACGATCAACGCAATCCTGAGATAGCGCTCACCGAGCGTTGTAGCAGAGGATATGTAGGAGCTGAGTCATGCGTCTGCGAAGTGCTCTTGCCCACTCGGGATGATCTGCGTTTGGACGGCCATCGTCGAGCAAGACTTTATGATGGTCCCACATGGTCTGCACGAGAGTCGCTCCAAGGCTCATGAGCTCTTCATATGTCGCCCATTTTTCTCCCGTCTCCATCGTCCGCACTTGACTAGACATATCGATGGCGTGTATAATAGTAAGAATCGAGTACAACAAGCCCTTCGCAAAGCGTCAGACCCAGACTGACTGAGAGAACGTTGACAGGAACTTACAGGATATTCGTCCCAAAAGCCTTCCGCAGTAATGATCTTCTCGCAAAATACTGCGATATCGCCTATCGTCCACACACTCAGATACAGCGCATCCTCGTCGAGAGGCAGTTCAGCAAGAGCTTGTGATATCTCGGCAAATGGCACCCCGAGTCCGCCGCTGTACGGTCGTTCGTGACGAAACGTCCAGATCCAATGCTTGACTGCCTCACGAACATCGGTAGCGACGAGGTTTCGACAGTGCCTTAGATGTTCCGTGGCATCTGCGGAGAACGGAGGGTCGATTTTAACAGCGAAAGCCTGCTCCTGGACTCGTAGCGATGGCGTGTTCGCATAGTGCAGAAACTCTTGCTTCCTGATTGCGACGTCCCGCAGTCCCAACATGCTACCAGACGAAGAGCAGAAGCTAAGATGGTAGTCGATATACAAGGTCGATTATGAAGAGTTCGAAGACCTCCCGGCTACCGGACAATAGACTGGCCTTCGCGACACAATAAAGGTGAAACCTGCCAGTGGCACCTCGATTTCCCCTCTTCATTTCGCCGTCATAGCTGTAGAGTTTCATGTTCAAGAAAAGCTCATTCATTGAAATGCCCGAGCCAAGCCAATGCGGACGGTGGCGGCGCGGTGGTGGTTTGCATTCACGAGGCGCGCTGGATGTGGCGGCAGCCCGATCGGTCCGGCCGGGATCTTCCGAGCCGACCTTCGCACGCATGAGTCCCTTCACGTTGACCACTCTGTAAGCAGTATGATTGACTCGATGGCCACCCGCGTGAAGCTATGTAGAGCTGGATACCTCCAGCTATCGAGGTGCCTTTCGAGTTGGAGCTTGGAGAACGGTCGGGTGTCTCATGTCACTTCCAGTCCAACTCAGATGCATTCTGGTCTGGCCTGACCGTTGTCCTCAGAATGAAACGCGTAGCTATGCACATGTTTTGGACTGGGCTCATTGACCGAGGACTCCGACTTGGCGATGAGGTACTAAAGCAGCCCGAGTTATGACTCGCGACTGACGGTCAAACAACGCCCTTCATACCCCAGCCACATCCGCACACTCGCGGTAGTGATAACGCTCCATCGCAAGAATGTTGTACGAGAGTGCTTCGGACGTCGGTAAGCACATCCAACTGCCCAGCCTCTATATGCCAGCTAACCCTCCACCTTCAGCCGTCCACTCGCCCCGGCTGCCCGTCTCCCTCTCCTCCCCAATCCTAAGCCCAAGCTTCTCCTCCCAAGCGCTCTCATTCCTCGCGCGCCCAATCCCAACGTATCCATCAGCACCCTCCTCGCCGGTGCCACCGTCGCCCGATACACCAGTATTCGCTGTATCGCAAACCCCGCTCTCCAAGCCATCGGTATGGGTGACGCCCAGCACGCCACACACTTTCCGTGCTTTCAGACTCGAGTTCAGCTCGCCGCCGCCGGGATTGGGGCTTGGAGTTGGACTTCCACAGACATCGCTTGGGATGGACCAGCACCAGCACACGATTTCACAACGCATATTCTCTGGTTCGAGCAACTGCGCCACACCTCGTCCAAGCTACGACAACCCGCGCAACGCCATGACCTCTTCTTCTCGGGGCCGCACAAGCTCAATCAAACGTCCAGGATCACACAACAAATCACGTCTCCCGCGTCAACGCGCGTTCGTCCTGAGCCCGACGCCAAACTCGCCACGTTTGCCTTCGCCTGCACCTGCTCAGGCGAACGAGAGGTTGAAGGATTTTAGGGCGTTGGTGGCTAAGATGAGAAGTAGTGCTAGTTTTGGGAGTTCGTCGAGCCAGGTGTTTGGTAGGGAGGACTCGGATTGGACGGATGGGAGTGATGAGGAGGAGGATGAGGATGTTGAGGATGATGGAGCGGTGATACAGGTCAGGGAGGAGGGGAAGCATGCGAGGTTCTTCTGCTGAGTTGTGATTGTCCTGGTATGCTTGCAGTGCATTGTTGTTATCCTGCGTATGTTGTCGTTTGTTATCGATTTTGTTCTCTTCAAGTTACCTGCATCGCTTAGGAAAGATGCTCCGCCTACAGTTCATGGTTGCGGTTCTCATCCATACTTGGGTGACGTGAAAGCAAGGAGGTTATGCGGATGGATTAAGACGGCAAAGTGAAAGCGCGCTAAGCTCGAGGCAGCGATGGTGGCGTCCAGGGCCAGGTGCAGTTGGGCGAGGGTTGCGGACACTCAGAATATTTCCTTAGCACTCAAGCTTCCTCTATGAGAGGTGTTTTGGATATGCAGCGACCATGGCAGACAGGTATAATAAGGATAGCACAGTGCAATACGAATATTATGATGATGACTACAGAGGTGGTGGTTCAGGAGAAGACGCGTCGGGTCGATCAGGAACGGTTTGATCTACAGCTCTGGCTTTCCCAGCTGCACCTTCTCCTACTGCTATGTAGTACTCACTCAACTCGAAGCTCCTCTGATACACGGCGCACAAAACGCTGCATATTCCATGAAGGCTAGACGCCACGTCCACCAGACACAACTCTGAGCGCAAACTCCAACAGCGCCGGTATCCGACGGCCCACGGGCGCTTATAACACGCTGAATTAGTGCCAAGTGTCAAAAGCAGGCGGTGCAGAGCGCTCATCTGGGCCCTTCTCCCGGCCCGTACGCGCTCAGGCTCGGTTCTGCCTCTCACCACCATCAACGTCGGGCAAGGTCTGCGATGTCAAGCTACGAGCCCAAGCCGGGTCAATATGACGAGCGGCTGCTCGCGGAGGCGCCACAGACGACGCGCGCGGCGAAACAGGTATGTAGGGCTATATCCTGTATATCACTTATCAATGGTCCACTTCCAATCCTACTATTCTGCGTACTCGGGCTTTGAATGAACATGGAGCTTATGAGTTGTATAGGAAGGATATAATGTCGATCTACTCAACCAACCGCACCCAGCAGGCTCGTCCAGTAGCCTGCAAGAGCCCACCGCGGCGCAACCTGTAAACCCGAACAGAAACGCATATACCCCGCCCGCAACCGCCGCTTCGGACGCGCCTCAGCTCTATACCACCCACAAGACACCATGGTACCGTACCACGCGCGGCATCCTCATCCTCGCCATCGCAGCGCTCGTCATCATCGGCGCCGTCGTCGGCGGTGCGGTCGGCGGAACCGTCGGCAAGCATAAGAATAACAACAACTTGGCCGTGCCCGGCAACTCGAGCTCGAGCGCTTCGAGTAGTGCTACGTCGAGTGCGTCGGATAATGGAGGTGTTGGGCAGGGAACAGGCGCGGCGAGTTCGACGGCGGCTGGGCTCGGCGAAGCCTCAGCATCGGCCTCGACCCCAACAGCGTCCTCCAGCACCACGTCAGGTAGTGCCGGCGCTCCAGCGCCGGCCAGCGCTACCTCACAAAGCGGCACGCCTGCTCCTAGTGCCGCTGCTGGAGACGGCACGAACAGCGCCACGCCGCAGAGGAGGCGTAGTGGGAAGCGCGTTTGAAACGGAAGGATATATTCTGGGCTCTGCTACATCTGCTATTCTCTATCTATGCTGCACATCTACTTCGGTTTGGTTTTTAATGCTCTTCATTGCTCCGTTTTCAAGAGCTGCAGTGCCGTTGTGCCACACATATGCAACGATGTCTCCAGTGGATATCCGAGTGCTTATGGTCGTGGTATTAGTCATGAGTTCAGGTAAACGCCGAGTGTGCGGCACAAACAATCCCTGATACAACATAGCAGTGATATCTGTGTCATCAAGTGAACTATTTGAGCTTGGGCGACTACATGCTTTTTGCGCCTGTATTAATTGATGGTTTCTTGGATCTATGTGGTGCGCAGTGCAGCAGTACGTGTTTCGCCATCCAGAATTTGGGTCATTTCGGCAGCACACGTTATGTTCAGTTGGGTTGCGTCCTCCCAGCTAAAACATCTACACCCCCTCGTAAGCTGCCGCAAATAGTTGACGGGGAAGGGTTTCAGCGGGGCAATCTTGACATAACTCAACTCAACTCCCGCTGCCCAAAACATGCACCACGACTGGGCAAAAGTCGATGATGAATGCATACATTATCAGACACCTTCTTGAGCCTGTAAAGACCTGCTGAGCGTTGAGAAGTGACTTCCGCCCGTTTGAAGCTGTCCTTCCGCCTGTATCGTATAGTCTCTCCCAAGCTGTCTATAGTCGAGCACAGCGAATGCCTGAGCAATCGGAGACTAGATATCGTCTAAAATGTTTGGTTGAATTGACTGACGATCCCATCAAGACCTTGTGTTATGTTATATGTCCGGTCCCTGGTTCTATGCACCGTTCTCTACCGAAGTGGTCGGCGCCTTCGGCGCGACTCATCTATTCAACCCCCTCCCCGTTCTCTACTTCCACCTTAGTGCTCACAGTCGTCCCGCCGGCGCTACAGCGTATATAGTAGATGACTGGAAGGTCTCTATATATCCACACTAATTTTAGCTAAGGCCGCATTGGATCGGGTATCATCATTCACACAGTATTTCTTCCCATTGGGGCCCCAGACTGCCCACCTGAAGCATGGGATAGGGCCGACATAAACTCTCCCCCGGGTTGATACACTGATGGACTCTGCACGGTCACGAACGTATAGGCACTGGACTCGGGAGATGCTAAAGGGCGTGCCAATCAGCATCTGTGAGGCTATACAAGTGATAGGAGCACTTACCGTTTCGACCCTTGCTGTGGTCGTAGACTGATCATGACTCGGATGTGGCACGGACTCGAAGTTGCGGAGTCCTGAAGGGCGTATCGACTCAAAGGAATCATGATCAAAGATCATTGCCCAATTGCAGAGGTCTGCGAATATGACACGTAAAAGTGGGTACGAAGTAAACATGTATGAATGGGTGTCATTGATACGCCAAGGGAATTGGCGGTTGGCTTCATCGAGATCGTGCCAGAAGGGACCTTCATCGCCCACAAAGTGATCAAGCGACGTAGACATCAGTATTTGCGACAGTACGCAAGAAGGCGCTTTGAAATCTGGATTTCCGTATGTTTGACAGCGTCGATGATTGTCGTAGCTTGGTCCTCGTGCCTCCATGTGCAGTAACTTCAAGAAAGGTTCCCAGAGTTGTGCCGTGTCAGACAATGCACGGGCAACATTCGAATTAGCTCCATTAGATCCCAGTTTCAGAAGAAATAACATGGCCTTCAGTAAGCGACAAGTGGCACAGTTGGTCTCAATCTCATCTGGGAGACAGTATAAAGGGAACCACAGCGTTTCTCCCAGGTCCGTAAATTTGAATGGTGCAGTATCAGCTTGCCGTAGGTGATACTCATTGATAACGCATGCCATGGAAGTGAGACCAAAGTGCATTATCCTCCCTTCCAATTTCGCTGGAGGGTTGACGGAAGACATTGTCATTTTCATGAAGTATACGAGTATGAAAGTCGAGATTCGATGAGTCGGAGCCGATGACTGACCATTGGTGGGAATATACTGAATGATACGGCAAATATCGTGATGGATTGAGCGAAATTGATTGAGAGCTCCGAACGCGTCTTCGCCGTAGTATGCAGTCACGGTTCCGATAAGATGGCGAAGGAAGAGACAGGTAGATGCGAGGATTTGATTACAGTCTATCTCCCCGAGTAAAGGGGAGTTCGGTTTGCATGACCGTATCAGCCAACCTGCTCGTGGGACGACATTCGTCTTCTGAAGTAACATAGAGCATATTTCAGCAGAATGCCTAGCGGGTATCAGGAATTCGTCCTCTTCGCCATCCTCTGAACGTTCTATGTTGTATATGCGACCCTTTTCAAACGTATGAATGCGCGCAGTGGAGAAACATAATGGAGCCACAGCGTCATAGAACCGCCCGATCTCGTGCGCTTCATCTGCATTCTGCCATATGCAGTCAACTGCATCAAACCAGTTCTTACAATCGAGAGTGCCCGCTGATTGTTTGAGCACGGCCATACGACCGCTCTTCAATGCATGCCGTCGAGTCTTCATAAGTTCCTTGAACTTTCGACCCCGTGATATGTCTACCGCCGTGACAAGGGCAAATGCAATGCGCGTCATGATACGGAATGAAGAGGTTAAGGGTGTGCGGTAAGGACAATCCGGATAAATCAATGGAAGGACACTGAGGATGATGTAGAATGTGGTCCCCAGGGCCAAAGCAGCAGTCGAAATATACGCGACGACAGCATTGAGCGAGAGGAGGAAGACCATCAGTCCAGCGAAGAAGAGCGCGACAGCGACGTGTATGAGGGACGTGATGAACCCGATAGCATCTTCCATCCAGAACTTATCGATACCGCTAGACAGGACCAGATGGACGGGACCGCGTGCACTTGGAGAACCGCTACGTTGGGTATCCTGGGTATATTGCCGTGCCCATTGTTGCACCAGTATGGCGAGAAGCGCGCATGAAACTGAGACGAAAAGCGACAAAAACCATAGCGCGTTCACACAGACATCCGAGGTAGCCGGGGAGAAAGCATCGGAAGATGGAATCACGGAGGAGTTGAGGGGCTGGCTGTTATTCATGAGCGTGAGAAGCTGCTGCAGAAGGACGACGGTCTCATCTCCGCTATCGGGTGACAAAGAAGAGTAACTTGCCACTGCGAAAGTTGCAACCGTCGCGGCAAACAAACCTGTCTATTGAAACGCTCAGCTCCAAATAAGAGCGAAGACTGCTAGGGTGAAGAACACGCACAAAGATAAGAATGCCATCCGTGTCTCCCTTCCACCGCTCTAATCTTTGTTTGTCTTTCACTCGAGCCTCATCGAGATACAGCGCCCAAAACTTGTCCTTGGCATTCGTATATGATGGCGCTTGACAGACCAATGATGAGCGCGATGTGTGCGAGAGCTTTTCGCATTCCCACCTTGCGCGGTAGCGCCTAATGGCCCTGTGGATCGGCAGTTGAGTGCGTGTCTTTAATTGGGGGAGGACGTATCTTACCAAGCGGAATCGACTCCATGTAGAGAAGGGAGAGGAGGCAAGGTGCATGCGTGGAACGGAGGGGACGATGTTTTTGAATGGACGTCCTGCCAGCCAAGCATGACTGTTGGGATACTTGTAGCACAGCTACGACGCAACGTGGTACACGCACGACGGCAGCTAACGGCCATAGGGCGACCAGATGTAGACATGTCGGCTTAAATGTGGCGGTGTCGAACACTATTGCACAGCAGACGCTAGCTAGGGGTCACTCTGGAAGGAGACGCCTTGATGAAACTGGCAATAGCTATGTATTTTCTGTCGAGCACGATAGTAAGGTATGTGCTCTGGCCTCGGTCGCGGTACGCGTTCTGAAAGGCCGAACAGTGGCCGAGGGTATCAAAACCACTGCCCTACCCCGACTTTGCTTTCTCTAGCCTTGCCAGATAGCTGCGGGTTGTGCGTACGAGTCCGACGTGTTTTGCTGCGGGCCTCTGAAATCTGAGTATTGAGTTAGGGCACCCGAGATTTCAGCGAATGAAGCCGAAGGCCGTCGCGCGGGCCCAGAACGCTGTTATGCATGCAATTCGCATCCTTCTAGCTGACAACATGTTCGTACAGCACTGTCGGAAACATCGAGCCCATCGGCGAAGATACTCGTTCTATTCTTCGGCGATAGTCGGCTTGTGCGATGTTTCGTTGACGTCCGTGACTCAATTTAAAGCCTTCAGCACCTCTTCGTTTCATTCGTTCATAAGAAGATAGCACATACTCACGTCGTGGTACCTATTGCCAGACACTCTGGTGTATCAGCCAGTAAGCCGCGGCTACCTTCGGCCGGTTGTGTACGAAAGCGTCAGGCTGAGCGTGAACACAGGCCCGTATGCCGCCGCCAAATTGACAGAAACTTGACGATTCTAAAGTGATGAGCATAAGCTCCAGTTCAACACCGCGCATAGAGAGGAGTTAGTACCGTGTTAGCCGCGCTATGCGGGATGGGTTGGGCCACTGGACTAAACATTCGAACCGTGGTATAAGCCTGGATACATAATACTATATCTTCTTGCGTTTCGAGTACTGATGTATAAATGCCAAAGGAGGAAAGCGGAGAGGAAGAAAGCGATGCTGTCAGGGTCGGCCGGTCGCGGCAAAGGTGGTGGTCGAGGGTCAACGCGTCAACACGTCGATCAGCCTGGGAACAAATCGACGTCGACAACTTCTCCGCAACGTCCATCATGCAGTCCGCCCGACCAACATGCATTACCTGATTTTCATGAATCTAGAGCGGCGACACTTTTCTGTATCCCAGGACACAATTACAGTATTTTCCAAGGTTTCGCCGTGCTATAGATGTTTAAGTCGTCCTTTGCGAACTTCATTGGCGCCGAGTTCGGCGATTTCGCGGTAGCGCAAAGCAATGAAGAGCTCGAGGTTTCTGCTCGCGCGAACAGCGATACGGTGGACCACGCCGTGGGTACGGTGCCCATGGGCCGCGCAAGGTGTATGAACGCCGGGAGCGGCGCGCTCAAGTTTCAACCCCGATCTGACAGTCAAGGGCACGATTGGTCCGCATATCGTGGATACCTCTGCCTTCGTAAGTACTACAAACACTTTTGATGGACCTATAGTGATGATAGCATACAGCCTTTCATCGTCTCGGGTCATACGCAGGCTGCTGTGTATATTCTCGCTGAGCGCGCTGTGGACCTCATCAAGTCCGCGAAGCACTGATCGTCACTACTACCAGCTCTCGTGCACGTTATAGCTGACGGTTTATTTTTATGCTGTCGTAGGCCCTAATGCTGCACAACGTATTTCTGTCGAGAAGAGCATAGAGTGGTCAACGAGAGGTGAGAACAACGGGGGACAAGGATATGCAGTGCATTGGGTTAGGGTTAGCGAGCAGACGCGCGGGGACGCGACGTACCTGTCCCGTCGGATAACATCCACAAGGCTCTCGCGGACTTTTGCCTCAGGGAGATTAGGACCTTTCCTTTGAACGTCGTAGATCCAATAAACAAGATTTCGGAATAGAGCCGAAGAGGGCGCATAGTACATGACACCGGTCAATCCGCCTCCGTGACATCAAACAGCATTTTACTTGCGTGAGTAACCATATTTGTTTCAATTAATAGCCAATACAATAAGCTGCTTTGGTCGAGAACGTAAGAGAGCTCAATGATCTTCGAGATAACAAGTCAAGCAATAGTATGTTTGCCGGCTTCGTCGCTATCCCTCTCTGAAAGAGTTGAAAGTCGATATGTCTGCTCGTCTTGGTCCTTGTCAACGGCGACGGATAACTGGATGCATGATGGTTAGATCTCGATGATTTGCCTCACGTTCGCGGCTGACGTACTTTCTGCTTCCATCCTTCAACAGGTCCATCCTCAGAGGGATTCGCAGTATCTTGGTCTCCCCAAGTTCGGTGGGCGCCACCCTCTTCAATCCGGGTTTCACGGTCTTGTACGATTTGAATCTGTAAACCATTGCTGGTGCCAGATAAATTGTCAGATCGCGAGGTCAACTGTTGACGGCGGAAGATGCGGCCATTCAATGTGGAAAGAAAAGAATTGCTCCGGAGCGTAAGTTTATATGGTCGGGACAGCACTGGAAAGGACAAGCACACCTGTATAGTTTGCCGAGAATAAGTGCCCTAGGGTCTTGTCAGCACCCCATTATCACCAATACCTAGTGAACATACGGAGCAAAAAAGAAATCCTGCCCTCCATAACGTTCCCAAAGAAGAAGATCCTGGACGAATTGGGAATAGTTTGTGAACGACCCACGAGAAAGGAGGGAGATGTGGGACATACAACGCCTGCGACCATCGCCGTCACCAGACCGGTTTCAATTGTATTAATGATGAGTCGATCGTACAAGCCTTGCGATTGGACCCAGACAGTCTGTGTCCGCGCTTGGTAGAGCTATGTCGGATCAATTGGGCTGGCATGTGCGTGTTAGACAAAGAGGCCTACCAGAGTGACCATGCATGCGGCGATAATGACATCGTTTGCAAAGCTTCCTATGAGCCAAACCTAACGGCGATTCATTCAGTTGCGATGCTGGCACAGGTCTCGGCGACTCGTACATCTACGATGCTTATTTCGGATGCAATGGCCACCCTAGAGCCGTTGGTGGCAAACTCCTAAATACACGATTCAGCTCGAGCATGAACCAGCAACAAGAGTGAGGGTCATACCTTGATAGTTACTACCATGCTCGCGATGAACTGCATGAGCGCCAACTGGAATGGACCATTCATTAGAAAATCAGTGCCCAGTAGGAGAAATGCCCCAAAGCGTACAAGAATAATTAACACAACCGGTGCCCAATACAACGATCGCGATCGACTTAGTGTCCATACTCGCCTAGCTACATTCAGAAGGTCGACCCTAGGTGACGCACAGCATTGATTTACTCACCAAGCATAGAATGATTGAACCAAAAGAGCAACTGGCAAAATGTCAGTGTCGAAACCACAGCGTGGAGGTTGATGCTCACTGAAGCCGTCCAATATTGGTACCATCCAACCACTCCAAGGTATCGCCTCCAGCAGGGCCGTGGAATTTCCCCAGATTTCCACAGAGAAGTACCAGGCGTAATGAGTGCCGACTACGGTCTGGGCGAGATCAATCACAAAGACACTGCATACTGCATACACATGTACTAGTCGTAAGCACAAGCGAAGGATATGAGGATACACAAAGTACTAACCAAGAGCTCGAAGCCATATGGGGTCCTGCTGACTGTGCTTATTGTTCAAATAGATGTCTAGATGCGTGCATCGGTAAAGCGAGTAAACAAGGAAAGAAGGTAGGTTTACACATTTGAACGCATAAACTGCCAAGAAGGAACCAGTTGAGTAGGTTTCCAACGAGCTGCAGATTCCATGGTCAGAGTTCACAGCAGCACCGTCATTTAGCGTGTTATGAGCGTACAGCCGTTCCAATACTACGGGATAGTGCGTTATTAGCTGCGAACGACTTGATTCGATCAACAATGCCTACGTCTCCCTCGTCTTCTGATCCAAGACAGATGGGGGGATAGTTGAGTTGAAAGCCATGACCGAGATTCCTGAGGTCGAAAGTTGTAGGGGGGGAACGATTGTCGCCAGTAGACGCGCGCTAGTCTACATCGCCTTTAAATAGCGAGGTGTATCATGGCGGGATCTCACGTCTTTTGACATCCTGTGATACGGTCCGGCTCGAGTTGTCGACTGTGCGTGATCCGCGTACCAAGTTACAGCAAGATCATGGATATGATGACCCGTGTGTACGAGCGAGAACAGCTTCTGCCGCCCTCAAGTGATGCATCGCACGGCAACGCATAGGGGGCGCCTTGCATCTGCGATAGCTCCATAAGTTTAGTTCAAACCGTAGAGCCTGCATGTCGGGTGATGGTGCGATATGTGTAAGAGCGCGGCTGATGTACGGGTAGATGCCGGTGCAAGGACTCAACCGAGGTGAATGTTCATGTTCAAATGTTCAAGTGACTAGATTGCTCGCCTTTCGGCTGACGCGGCCGTGAGAATTTGTTTCGGAACCTGCCGCAAACACTCACACTCAAGCAGGCGACGTTACTACTTACCACTGTACCAGTCTTCGGATCTCCGTGCGGCCTGAGGCACCTCGACATGGCGCATCTGGCGCTCGGCGTTTCTCCCGTCTGACGCGATATCGCATTCTTCTGCTTCTATCAGCTTAGACAGACTGCGACAACCACTGTGATACTTGGAGCTGACCCGTAGCGCTCTCATCCTTATGCTATTCACACTCGGCTTCTCCTACACTCCACATCATCCCCATCGATGCCATCGTGTGGTGCGAGGCGATGACACTAGTGTGTCACCGATACGGCTGTGACACGATCCCCGCGTTGTGTGATCGCTCCATACGTTTTACAGTGACCACACATGTATACGGGCAATTCTTCACCGATACTTGAGTGTTTCGGGCTACTGTACTGTCCCGAGTCCGCTGATGTCCGTCTCGCTTTTTACGCAAGACTATATACATAAGTATGCGCCAAGCTTCAGCGATGCTCGTTGAGAACGACCACAACGGAACGAAGCAGGTGAAATGCGCGATCGAAGTGCTAGAACTGGCACATTCTGCGCTCGAATCCGCAGATATGTCCCATGAGCTACCACCGAGAACATATGTCGTGAGTGCGTGCTCACTCGAATAGAGAGCACAGACCAGTACCCGGGCTACGATTCGAGAGGGCGAATTCCCCACAACAAGCTGACCGCCGACCGCCGACCTCCGGCTCCCCGATCAGAGGCAGCTTGCCCAACGCTTTCATTCAGACCTTCGGTCCTTTCCGCTCGCCCCGAGTCCACGACGTCAATTACGCACAAGTTCATACTTACTCATAAAGCCGAGCGCCATCATCTCTTTCTCTTCACGGTAGTTCCGCCGGCAGACTCGTTGAGGTAAAGGCCTCGTTGCAACCACGTTTGAACTATACTAAGGCCGCACTGCTAGGTGCAGCGCAAGAAGAGAGCGGTGCTCTGTTCCGCAATTGCTCGTACGCGCGGAGATAACGCTTCGACGACGACTTCTGGCGCTGGAATTGGCTCGTGGAAGTCGAGCCTCAAGGTAGTACTTGCTTCGTGGACGGAATCGGCGCGGCCAACGCTGCTTTGAGTAAAGTACAAGTAGACAGTGCCGTCATAAGACATAGGCGAGTCAAATCAAAAGTCGCTTGATGCGCTTTCCTCGAATCTGGTCGCGCGAAGATGACGCCCATACGCGCCCACAGGCGACTTCGCGGTCACATGGAGGATCAGCGTGGAATTCTGAACTCTGCGCGCGTGCTTGTCAAGGTTACGACTCGCTTCCATGTCCACCTGCTGCTTCACGTCCATTTAACGACCCCTGTACGAATAATACAAACATGTCCGTTTCCGTAGGCGAACTACACAACTCCAACGCCACCGACGGGGAAGATGCGGACATTGGTGACGCGGAGATCAGCATCGCGCCGGACGGTTCGTTCGTCGAGACGCCGTCTGGAAATGCGGCGAGAGAGCTCAAGAGGCGGTACGACCGGCTCGTGGGCGTGGGCTCTACGACCTCTGGGACGGAAATTGTTATTTCGCCGTTTCAGATCACGAGTTTGATAAACCAGCATGGACGACAGGTGTATAGGGTCGGGTGCGCTATCTCGTAAAATAAATGTATCACAATGTGAAATATTGAACTGGGGATAATAGGAGGAGAGAGATGAAGCCGCCCGCTGAAGAGGCCGAGCATGTGCAGGCCGCCACCATTGCCCGCGCGTCGGGTTTGAGCACGTCGGACGCCCAGCCGCGCCGTTCGCGCCTGAGCATGTCCAATTTCCTCGCCCCAGAAACAAATAATAATAATAAACAACCTCTGGCACCACAGCCGTCGACGGCAACGCTGCGGCCGAGCGGTGGGCCGCCCAAGAAATTGAGGAAAGCGCGCTCGAACCCCGCGTTGGCGCCCACCCCGCCTTTACCGACGACGGCACCGACCCAACGCGGTCATTCGCAGAGCGTCACCGCTGCAGATCTCCCCAGTGGTTCAAGGTGGGGTGTTCCGCCTCCGGTGCCGGTGCCGCCTATACCAGGACCTGCGCCGGTCGTGTACCCGCCTACGGACTTGTTCGCTGAGACTATGCGTTTCCCACGTGCAAATACGAAAGGAGGAGGGAGGAGCAGGAGTTCGAGCGTTAGTCGCGTGCCGACATCCTCAACGGCGGTCATCGCAAATCCATTTGGAGCGAGAGTCAAATTCGAATCGCCGAGAAAGCCGAGGGAACCTAGTCGGCTTGCCAAGGACAGGAATAGGATGTCCAGTGATAGCAATAGCTCGGAGGAGGATTCGCAGGAAGGCAGTTCAGAGGAAAGTGGACCGGTGGATTATCTCGGAGTGGATATTTCTCGCCAGTTGCGAGAAGTGCAGAGTTTCGAGAGTGGGCTTACGGCGAGGGCTGCGTCGCCTACTCTCACTGCGGCGGTTGATACGGCTGCTCTCAATGCTTCGACTTCGAAGAGAGAGTCGTCGAGCGATCAGGGACATGCGAATACGGAGATGCACGTTAGGCCTGCGCCGTTATTGTATACACAGTATGCGCCAGAGGTCTTTGATACACTGCAGCATTATTCTGGATTGCCTATGCTTGACAGACTCGATCTCGACGACGGTACTTTTATTTCTTTTTATATCGAGATATGAAACTCATTTCTGAGTTTGTAGACGATGGTCCTGTCATTCGCATGTCTGCAGCGACGGAAGAGCGTACAACGCCACGCGATGATCCTCGCTTCGTAGTCTGGGGCGAACTCTTACCTTCACCAACTCCAGCCCGAGCAGCGTCCAACTCCGTCTCGTCCAACTCCTCTCATCGCAAGCGCCGATCCGGCCGACCATCAGCCGCATCGACATCCTCCGCAACCTCAGCCAAATCGTCCACCTCTCTAGCCGCAAATGAGATGGGTGTCAATGGACACGAAGGGAATGAAGCAGTCGGTGGAGAAACGAACTTGAATGGGGAGGGAGGGGATCAGGAGAAGGTGTTACTCGCTGCGACGATCGAGAGGTGGCTCGCACAACTCACCAGTGCATTGGATTACGACGAACTGTTGGTCTTTTTCATGACTTACCGCACGTTCATCGCACCTTTGGACTGTGTCCAACTGCTCATCGCGAGGTTCTGGTGGGGAATCGGCCGGTCGCTCGACCCGCCTTTACCAGGTAACTCCCGAGTCTCCTTCCTGTATAACCTGTCGTATTGACGAGCGTTTGGGGTAGATGGAGAAGAGATTGAAATTGAGACGGATCAAGAAGACCCAGACGCACGCGCACGGCGTATAGTTCGCGTCCGAACATTCGTCGCAGTCCGTTACTGGCTCCTCACATTCTTCGACGTTGATTTCCTACCAAATCGCGATTTACGTCTATTACTAGCCGGCTGGCTGAATGCACTCCGACGCGAGCTCGAACGTGCAGAGGCGGAAGATGTCGCACGTCGGAAAGGAAGTGGAGAGGGGAGCGGCGTGGGAGTGAGTGCGAAGAAGAGGAGCGCGAAGGAGAAGGAGAGAGGGGAGGCGTTGGGCATTGTTAGGAAGTTGATTGCGGTGGTTAGGGAGGTTAAGGAGATTCATGCTCAGAGGTTGGGTCCGCCGGGTACCAATATGGCGGCTACGACACAGTCTTCGGCTTCGGCTTCTGCATCGACGTTATCGTCCGCATCAACGTTATCCTCCGCGTCGTCCTCTTCGTATATGGGTCCGAACCAGGGATCAAGTACGAATCTTACGCCCATCTCGACCAATACCGGCACCAGTTCCAGCACTTCGACATCGAGCTCGAGCAATAATAGCCCGACGACGCGTCGGCATCCGCTTGTGGAACTCTTTGGGAAATCGTTCGAAGGCGTTAGCTCAGAGACGAACCAAAACACCGACGATCTGGATTTGGACTTTGAATTCGATTATTTACCTCCAGACCTCATACCCTCGTCCTTCGCCTCGTCCGCATCACCATTCAATCCTCTCGCCGGTCACCCTACTTCAGGTATAGGAGGACTAACTCAACACCAACAACCCGGTCAACTCCATCCGAACTCGACAAGTTCTTTACATCCTCATCCTTTAGGCGCTGGAACCGTCGGCTCGGTTTCGGGAGGGGGAGTCGCGGCGCATACGCTCACGCTTGCGGGTGGAGGTGTCAATAGGGCTATTATGGAACATCGACCTGCGAAGGCTACGCCCAGAGATGTGTTGCCTTTACCGCTGCCTTTACATCAGAATATTCTGGGAAGGGCGTTCGTGAATACGATTGGGAAGTTGGGGAGGTGGAAGAGGGTTAGTCAAAGGCCTGCTCTTGGGCTCGCGACGAATGGATCTGGGATGAATGGTGGAGCGGGAGGAGGGAATGGAAATGGTGGGAATGGAGGTGGTGGGAACGGGGAGGGAGGAGTGAGGATGAGCGCTTTTGATGTGGAGTTGAGCGTTGCGGATGATTTGTTGAGCGTTAGAGGGGGTGTGGAGAGGTATTTGAGGTTGATTGAGAGTGAGGCTGCTGCGCAGGGTGGGATGGGGAATGGGACTGGGATGGGGCAAGGGACGGGACAGATGTATCCGCGTCCGCCGGTGCCGCCTAGAGCGGAGATGATCCCGCCTGATTCGCCTGTTCCGCCTTCGCCGTTTGAAGGGAACGGTGGGCTAGGGCATGGCGGGAGGGAGAGGCCACCAACCATTGCTGTTGAAGTGCCGAGTAGTAGTTTGGATCTGGGAGATGTGGGGTCGTCTAGCTCAAGTCGAGACGAAGACGAGGACGAGCTCGACACCTCTTCCTCTCATCCAAGCTCGCGTTCACGTTCGCAATCGCCACATTCGCCTTCGCCTTCACCAGACCCGACACCTCGCGCATTCGTACACACGACCCCACGAAACGCAAGTCAATCCCGCGCATCCAGCCGCGCCTCGTCCCGCTCCTCAGGGTCAAGCGATGGCGACTACGGCGCAGACTTTACCAGTCGTTTCCCGCATGCAAGTATGGGCGTCATTCCATCATTCTCGCGGACTAGTAACGACGATTTCGCGGCTTTCGCTGCGAGGAGTTCGACTAGTAGTCGGGCGAACCCTTGGGGGGTTGATGTGGTTAGCATCGATGATTTGGATTTGTCTGATTCGGACGATGAGGCTTTAGGTGGAGGTGGGGTCGAGGGAGGTGGGACTGTGAGGAAGAAGTTGCCGATGAGGAGAGAAGTCAGGCATAAGACTGTTTCTAGTATCTCGTCCAGACAGAGCGGACGATCATCACAAGGATTGGGACCTCTGCAACAATGGCAAGTCGATGCGCTCGTCAATTCTCTGGGTGATGAGGCGGACGATGGAGGAGTCGAACATGCTTTGAGGAAGTTGGAAGGGCAGATGTTGGAACAGCCCGAGAAAACGGCGGAGAAGGGTAGGAAGGTGGATGATTGGGTCGCTACTATACGTGAGAGGTTGGAGGCGGGGGATTATGGGGCTCCCAGTGGACGACGCGCGGGGACGGGAGGAAGAGGGAGTGCGGCTTGGAGTGTGGATCTTGGTGCGCCTGGTACTGGTGGAGAGAATGGAGAGGAAGATCATCCGCCGACACGACCGGCGAGTGTGGCTAGTATGCGGAGGGTTGAGAAACCCCGCGCGGCGGAAGTCGATCCTGCTGTTCCGGACGAGATTCTACGGTCGAGACTCTCGACGTCGCCTTTGAGTCCTCAATCGTCTATCAACTCGGGTACATCATCCATGTACATCCCTCCTTCCGCACCATTACCTCCTCCATCCAAGAACGGACCTCCACATCGTTCATGGATTCTGGACCACACCTCTACCGCACTGGCAGAACACTTCGCCATGATCGATCGCGAGCTGTTACTGGCAGTACGCTTCGATGAGCTATTGGGAGACGAATGGGCTTCGGCGGATAGTAGTGGACCTGTGTTAGATTGGGCTACTTTCTTGAAGGAGAGGGCGAGGTGGCGGGCTGAGAGGAGGGGCGCGGCTAAGACTGGTGGGCTGGTTACGTTGAGAGCACGGTTCAATCTTGTGGCGAGGTTTGTGCTGAGTGAGATCGTGGCTACTCCGCCCGCGTCGAGGCCGAGTGTGGCGGCGAAGTTCATTCGCATTGCTTGGGTACGTGCATCCTTTCACGCACCCCGTTTATATCGACTGACGCGAATGAGATAGAAATGCTACACGATGCACAACCACAGCACGCTCGTCGCTATCATTGCGGGCCTGCGTTCCGAGTGGGCGAACCGCGCTATGCGTAAACATTGGCGGCGTGTGAACGTCTACAACTTGCGCATGCTCAACGATCTTTCGTTCTTTGTGGGCCCCGAAGACGAATTCGTACATCTCCGTGGTGCCGTGCGTGCTCTCGAAGAGCCACCTACGCCTTCGGAAGACGGTGCGCTCCCGACCTGCGTACCCTTCATCGGAATGTACCTCGCCCAACTTGCTCGCCACGCTCAACTCCCAGACCTCATCGATCCAACCGCGCCAACCCAAGCCGTTGGCATCGACCGACGCACGAACGAGTGTGTCGCACCCGCTCACCCAGAAGTCTTCGCTGCACTCCAGCCTCTTCCGCCGAGCATGCAACTCGAGCCGCTTGTAAACGTGCACAAGCAGCGTCTTGTCGCCGGTACCGTGCGAGAGCTCACGGCGGGCCAGAATCTCGCTGCAAGATTGAACGTTCCTGTTGATAAGAGACTGTTTACAAGGGCGGTCAAGTTGAGAGCGTTGGATGATGAGACGCTCGCGAGGGTGTGCGCGGCGTATGCGGAATGAGCTTGACGAATTCTTGACGATACCTCTAGACTCTTCATTCTCTCCTGTTTTTCTCTTCTCATCACGCCGTTCTGATTACTGATATCCCCCGCGACGAAGACATGAAATCAAAGTGTACATTACTCTACCGATTACCCACCACATTTTTTTACATTTTTTGTACCGCTTGTTTCCTAGTCCCCGCCGTTGTGTTCTTCGTTCTTCCCTTTTTTGCGCTTGTTTTTGCTCTTTTTGGTTTGGTGGTGTTATGGGATTTCTGGAGGTCTTGTGTGTTTGCTCAATTAATAGATGTGCCAGCTGTTGAACGCATATCGCTTAGACCTAATAACGAGTAACGAGTAACAGAAAGCGTGTAGTAGAGGAAAGCCGCCAGTTGATCAACCGATCGCGAGTGCCAGGGCGCTTGGGGCGAATTACGGACGGTGTTGCTGGGCTTTATGCTGAGCTAATAGCACAAGAGTACTTAATGCAGGCGGATGTGGCATGTTGCTGAGGACATGTATGCAGGCAAGCCGTCATAAGATATCAGATGAGTAAATTGCACCCGGGACGACGTCGGCGAAGTGAAGCTGGTTGGGTAAGGTTAAGGTTGGCAAATGATCTCTACCAGCCAGAACCTATCTATGAGGCAAAACAGAGCATTGACTAGTACTATCCAGTCTTCTATTCAATACATGTTCACAGGTGGTCAGCTATGAACAAGCAAGGACTTCATGCGATGCTTACCGTTTGGACACTCGCTCTTCTCGCTGGCCGCGGACCGTTGGACAAGGCAATCTCCACAGTCACCGGAGTCGTGGCAGAGGCCTGGGAGATCGTCCTGTTCCCGGTACTTGAAGCGGCGACAAACGTCTCTAGTAGCGATGTACTAGCGTTCTCCGATCTGTTCATAACCTTCGGCCGCTATGGTGCGCTATGAGAGCCGGGATAAGGGGGTAGATAGAATGAACGAACCGAGTTCAAAGAGGCAAGCAGGCTATTAGAGTACAGGTATGATATAATGGAACCCCTTCGTAGGTCAGTTAGATGGGCATATGTGTTGTTACGAGAGAAGACATACATCATCGGAAGCAGCCGACTCTGGGGCAGAGTAAGGAAGAAAGCCAGCATAATGATTGTCGAAGCCGTCGTGAGCAAGCAAGTTTCCACTGGACAGCATACTAGTGTCAGCACTGATAGTCTACGTTTGAGAGGATGTAACAACGCACGCGACATGATGATGATGTTCTTCAGCCTTGCTTCGAAAGGGCTATTGACGCTATCCGCGAAAGCCAGGAGTCGGCGCATTCGATGCAGCTAGAGGGTATAATCAGGAGATGGGCTCAACTGAAGAGCATACTATGCGATGTCCGGCTTACTATGAACACCATGCTGAGCGCTATGATGGTGTCGCAGGAAAATGTTGAAGAGAGCCAGAGCAGCAAGATTGGTCTTATATTCTCCAGCGCTGGGATATCTGGGAGCTGGGCTGTCTGCCTTATGGTTAGCAGACAAAAGTATGCGGTCTCAAAGGAATTGAATGATTACCTTGATGCCGGAGTACAGGGCTGCTGCGCTCGATATCAGCATGAGCTAATTGGATGCCATGTCAGAGATGCAGGTAGCCTGAAGATCGCTAGCGTACCAAGAGCACAAGGATAGCGACAAAAGTCCAAGGTCGTGTATGGTTGCTTAGCCCATATATGCGCCACGCATAGAACGCTTGGACCCAACCCGATACTGTCTATGATCAGTGTTGTGTCGCTGTGCTGATGCGCAAAGTAGTTCGCACCTAGACCAGAGATGATAGGGATGAAAGCATCCGCGATCGTAAACACGAAGAGCGCTCGCGTATTTCCCCAGCTTTCGCAGAGAATAGCATAGGTAACGCGTGTGGCGACGGCGCTGAGGATGGTCTCGAGGACGAACACTCCCCAGACTATGCGCAAGGCTCATGAGCAAGGAGACTTCGCTGCGCGTTAAGGGCATGCAACCTGTGACTCGTATACCAAGAGGATCTCTTTGACTCTCTTTGCGGTACTGGTCTGTGGTAGCAGTCAGTGGCGCCTCACTGATCAGTCACACCAAAGTGCGGACGTACATATCTGCAAGACCAGTAGTCCGTAGCTAGGCATGTGGACCGTCATGTCAGTATGGGATGTTCTGAGTAGATGAAACCAGGTAGTCTCACAGAAACCAGCCGATGACAGTGCCAATGAGCTTGAGGGGTCATTGATGTTAGGTACGGTCATTGTTTACACGGCAGTGACACCAGCATACTTCAGGAGCTAACCTGCAAATTATGGGTTGATGTCAGTAAACGATCAAGATCGCTATGGCTCGGACATGAATGAGCCTGAAGCGTACAGTAGATTGACAGTGTGCGCGTCAACCGGGGTCGAGCTGGGGGGCATCTCGATTGTGGCCAACGCAAGGGGCGCGCGAATGAGAGGCATTCGCGAGTGAGAAACACGAGATAAGGCTCGCAGGTGACCATGTCAGAGGGGTTTATAAAACCACTAGCTACCGATAAGTTGCGAAAGAATGGAACTCCTCGTGTATGCCTTCTATGAGGCTCGGGTCACTCCACGTACCAGGGAAGTTACCGTCGTGATCGAAACAACGGCGATCACGACAACGTTACATGATTGCTAGTACACGGAACAGGCATACGTGAGTGTATGCATGCAAAAACGGTGTAAGGAGGGCGTGGCATGCGCAGTAAATGCTCAACTAGACCACCGAACAGGGCTGTACTTCGCTCCCCATGTGAAGCAACTCAAAATACTGCTACTGCGCCACGACAGCTTCTTCCCTTCTCGACTTCACACTGATTCACTCAAGCACGCTGAAGTTCCGCGCGACGCGCGGAGAAGCCGCTCCTCGTTCTTCGGCTCAAATTTGGTGCGAAGGAGAGTTCCTCTCTAGTCCCGACGCCGTTAGCAGCGTGCGGGTAGCTCACTCCGTACAACAGGAGTGGGAAATGCCGATCGCCTTGTCATGAGGAGGATGGGATTCGATACATGGACATTACACGTGGATTTTCTGGCATGGCGGCGATAAGCAGGGCGATGAAGAGAAGTCGCATAGGACCCACCGCGTCGTCGCCCGCTCGAGTCCTTTGAGATGCAATGCTGTCAGATACGGCAATGTCGACTGTTACAGGTGTCGCAGGATACGATGAGACCATAGTGGTCTCGCCGCGGCTCGAGGCGACGGCGAATGTTTCCAACTGGAACGTGGTGCTTCTTCGTTCGGTATGTCTCGCACCCAGTCGATGTCTCTGATGTTCAACTTGAGCGTACCTGGATGTGAAGCGATAATGAGGTGAACGTACCGAGTTCAATGAAACCAAGAAGCTATTCGAGTAGAGCTTGGATACAATGAATCCCCTGCCGAAAGTCAGAGTCAGCATCGGGGGTGGGCTACGAAGCTCTGGTAGCAAATTACATCATTGTCGGTAGCCTGCTCTTTGGCAGAACAATAAAGAGGATCAGCATGACGATCGTCAAAGTCGTGGTCAGCAAACATGTCTCTACTGCCCAGGAGGTAAGGATCATAGGTCACGGAGAAAGTGGAGGGCAGATGACAAACAGGACATGATTATGATGCTCTTCAACCTTCCTTCAAGAGAGCCTTCGTAGCTTTCGAAATCTTCCGCCGTGGCGACTAGCCGGCGCATCCGATATAGCTGCTATACTTCAGCATGGATACGTGCAATCCGACAGTATGTTGCTTACGATACAGATCATACTTGAAGCAATGAGTGTGTCGCAGAGCGCCGATGCAATCAGCCATAACATCAACGCCGGTTGAATCTCTTGGAGAGCAAAAACGTTGGTGAAATTGATGGTCTGAGTGCGAGAACATGAGCACGTTATCTGCATACAAGTGTGCGCTCATACCCTAAAACCGGAATAGAACGCTGCAGTACTTGAGGTCATCATAAGCTGACGAAGGCGTTCAGTTGAGGTTGCACCGCTCGCCTCCTCAACTCACTAGGACAACCATGCCTGAAGCCCAGTTCCAAGGTTGTGCGTGATTGCTCAACTCGTATATCCTCCAGGCGTAGAACGACTGGACCCAGCCGGATACTGCAGAGGCATCAGCTCATAGCGCATAGCGAAGGTAGCCGCCAGCTCACCGAGTGCTGCAATCACTGGGATGAACGCGTCCACCTTTGTTAGCCTGGTCAGAGCATTGGGATCTCCCCACCCGTCACATAGCAGACTGTGCGTGACGCGAGTCGTGATGACAGTCAGAGCTGTCTCAAGTACGAATATACCCCATACTGGAAATGGTTACTTAGCGACAGAGCTGGAAGGCAAGCGTGATGTGCGTACCAGTGGTCCGTATCCCCAGGTGATCTCGCCGCCGGGACGTTTTGCGATATTGGTCTGATATCGCGGTCAACAACGATAGAAGAGAGCCAAATATCACAGGGCTTACACGTTTGAAGGACAAGCAATCCGTACCTATCACTTGCGTAAGTCTACCTGATTGAAGACTGGATATGGAAATCAGAGAACGCACAGGAACCAGCCCAGTGCGTTGCCAACAAGCTGCATCGGCCGACATCAGTTGAACGCTTCGCTTTGTCTGCCACTGTGCATACATCTGGTGCCAAACTGTGCGAGACTTGTAAGCGCTGCGCAGATCCAAATGAACCTCGATGACAAGCTCACAGGAGGTTGACAACGTGCGTATCCGGTGCTGGAAAATCGCTCATAGCAGTCGTGTCCGAGTCAATGGAGGGTACGTTGCTTCATGAAGAGGGCGTCGCCGCGAAGCCCTGCTACATGTATTCGGCAAGTTCTTATACACGCCCGCGCTCAGCTGCCACATGAACTCCCATGGGTGACAATTTGTATTGGTCACGCTTCTATCCTGATCCCAAGCAAGAAGCAGCGCGGACGGGCGTGATTGGTCCTCTCCAATGCCACTAGTTGCCGGCAGTGGGTGGGCTTGAACCTTGTATAAACTTTCAATAGAGGTCGAATGCAGAAGCCTGCCTTGGCTGCGTACGGAGTGTTGGGCTTAGTGCAAGAGCTAGAATGGTTTGGACTTGAAAAGACTCTCCGCACCATGCGTCCTTCGAGAACAACCAGCACATCTGCCTTCCCACCAACTCCCATCTTGGCGAATATCATTGCGGACGACGTATGCAGCAGCAACCATCCTGAGCACACAGCTCTAGCTGTCATGATGGTGTTGTGCAGATGAAACTGTATCTTTCGTTGCAAGTTTCGGGTAAACGATATGCAGTGTCCATCAGCAATCATCGCGAGATTCCCCACCCGTGCCTATCGATGAACAAGAACAAGTAGAGCATGGATAGGTAGATAGCAAGGCAACGCGGGGAATGGCGGCGCGAGCTCAAGCGCCGCTGTTGGCGTTAAGTCATCGCAAGAGCGACCCGCGGATAACGTTCGGATTTGGTTGGGCCGTGAGATTCGGCCCGGTTATGCCGATTTCAAGGGCGTTCGATGCTCGGGCCAGGCACTCGATGCGGCTCGAGGGTATCCCAGCCTTTCGGGCGGGTTTAAACCCTGTCTAATCCATTGCAGTGTGGTCGAATGTTTCACGCAAGTCCCAGGCCGCTGTGGCCAACTAGCCGCGCGGGCATCAAGTGGCAGGCCGCGAGGCGCAATCGCGTCATTCTCGAGCTTCGTCTCTTGCCTTCGCCCACCGTCACCATGCACCGCGACCTACCTCTTCGTTCAGCATCGTCTCGCCCGTACTGCCTCTAGGCGTATCTGTATTAGCCAAAGGTTCGTACTTGCCCTGCGCTACTACTACACGGACATTCGTCTCATTTGAACACCACTTAGGCTGCTTGAGGGGCACTCGGCCCGGCCACTGCTTTGTAATTGATGGCTCGCTGGAGCTGCTACTCTGCCGCGAATTAGCAGCTCTTGCCGGCGGATCACACGCCGTTCGGAGTTAGTAGCGCCAAAGGCCGAAGTGGCTTCAACCAGGCTTTCATCCTGACCACCGTGAGTGACGACGAAGGTGCGACAACGACGGGCTTGAGAAGCCTTACATACTAGGCCCTCTAGGTACGTCCCATGTATATGTCAGACCCTCTAAATCCTCATGAACCTTCAATAGACTTGGCACGTCTCGCTGCTCATCATGGCGCTCTTTCTGTCCAAAGTGCTTGTACGAAAGAAAGGGGACGACAGCAACTCGCAGAAGCGGCACTCGAGCGCGAATCTGCTCGATAGACCTTTTGAGGGTGTATCGCTGAACGTGGCGCCGTTCATAGGCGCATTCCCAGAGCGGGCACTGTGAAGGGCAAGGGCATATTTCGTTCGAAGAGCAGGTCGCGCGCTCGCTCGCCATCTGTACATAATTTGAGCGAGTAGGAAATCCCACGCTTATCGTTCAGCTTGAACTCGGCGCTCGATTATAAGGCACCGGACACACTTTTTGAGGTCGATCCAGACCAGACCTCCAAGGGCATGTACTTCGCCGTCTCTATCCCCTTCGTAGAGGTCGTGTGGAATCACGTATCGGGCGGACTCTCCGGTCTGGGTTCACGTACGGCGAGCAAAGCGCCAAACACACGCATGCATCGCGCTGGTACAGAAGCATGCCAGCTGGAGCAAAATTGAATATTGAATGCTACTTCAATGGGCAAGGTCGACGAAGCTCGATGCGGCGGCGGCGTGGCCTGGCGTGGCGGGGGCAAGTGTGCGCGTTGGCCGGTCCGAAGCCCGTGTTGCCGCCATCCTCCTTCGTCCCTCCCTTCTGGCAGCAACACGGGCGTCATCTGAAAGCGGTTCTCGCGCGTTGCTACGAATATCAGGCGGTACATGCGCAGGGCCGAGGGCGGATGGGAGAGAGCCCGAGGAGGCCATACAGGCCCGCGCCGCTAGTGTCCGGGTGGCGCACCGTTCGACCGAAGCAACTGAAAGCAGCTTTTGTGCTAAGCATCCCTTCATGCCCTCCGCGCGCTTTTCTCGTGGGAGTAATCAACCTGGTGGGTGTATTTTATCATCTATGAGTATTGTATGTAACTCACAGGAATCGCACATCGCCTTAGGTTACAGTGCGCGAGGCGAACCTTCACGGCGAAACCTCTCCCTACTCGCATGATCCTATTACTAGATTTTGACTAGCATAAAAGGCATTTCGTGCAGCAGCTGAGGCCTCTCTTACGAGCTCCCACCAAATGATGCACGCTGGCTCAGGATCTGGCTCTACGCCCTCCAGTTCGACGGGTCGAACACAACCATGGACCCGGAAGAAGATACGCAGAATAGGCGAGACTGGCCACTTCGCGCAGGGCGCATCTCCTTATACAACGCCATTTATCTGAGACGGAGTCTGTTCTCGACGTGTTTCGCTCTATCATCTGCGTACAGAACGCAAGCGGTGCTCGTTACCCTCACGTCTGCAACCTACAATGAGCCGAGATGAAGTGAATTATGTGCAACACAGTCAATGCCCTCGGTTTCGCATCCTTCGAGGTTAGGGCTATATCGCGCCTTTGTCCCGATTAGCCTAAACGTGTGCGTAATGCACCTACCAATTCTATGGGAGATGCTCTAACTGACCGCACGACTAGATGACACAAACTCTGATTGGACGGGACAGCAACCGTCTTTGCCCATTATATCCAGGTGCCCCTGGACCTAATCTGACAATGTCCGTTCAAAGAAACCCCATGTATCAACACGCTCTACCTACGCAATGATTGCGGCGCATGACGTCTAGACTTCATCGGAACTTGATCCATGATGATGCCCCCTACCATATTTGCTCGTGCGCTTTTCATCTCCAAGGCCCTCCAAGGCCCTCCCACTGTACGCCGGCCATCACCTGAGATCCCGGCCCCGTATTGCTCCATGGTATTCAACAAGGGTCGCGCGCTTGCTCGCACGCTTAAATACCCTGCCTGTAAAAGCGCGAACAGGATTCGGTTCCGACCTATCCACTGCCCATCTAGAAGTCGACATGTCTTCAGCGACTTCCTGGTGTTTATTTGGGTTGCCGCTCGTAGTCCTTGCAGCGTGCCTCCTCTCACGTAAACGCAGCAAACAGTATCCTCCAGGACCTATTGGACTTCCTTTCCTTGGCCATGTTCTCGGTATGCCACGCCGCGAGGATTGGGAGGAATGGGCGTCACGATACGGTGAGACATTTATTCAATACACTGATGAGCTACATCTCAATAGTATGACGACGCGTAGGCGACATCGTTCACATCAGTACCTTTGGAAAACATATCATTATGATCAACTCAGCTCAGGCCGCCATTGACTTGCTCGAGAAGCGTTCTGCGATTTACTCAGACAGACCACATTTTCCTCTCATCGATCTGTCAGTACTCGCGTTTATCTCACAGGGCGTTCAATGAATCAGATGATATAGTGCTGGCCAAGGATTTAATTTCGGATTTATGCCATACGGGAAAGCCTGGTCGTCTAGACGCCGCACATTCGCGGCTTACTTTGGACGGTCGTTTCCCGATATCTATCCCTCTCACCATTCTGCTGTTATGCATCTATTGCATAACCTGCGCGCGAATCCCCGGGATTTCATGGAACACGTTCGACTGTGCGTATCGGTGTTGTTGATCGGCTTTCTAGACTGAGCAAAACCGCTTGCAGCCATGCCGCTCAGGTCATCTTGGAAGTCACGTATGGGCTTTCCGTTCAATCCTGCGAAGACAGGCTTGTACGCAATGCCGAGGCAGTCCTGAGTGATGTTGCCATGGCCGTGCGACCGGAGACGTGGGTTCTGAACCCCGTAATGATCTGTGAGCTGAGCTCGCCACACGAGACACATAACACCATTGTGACTGTGGCTGTGATATACAGTGCACTTTCTTCCCGGGTGGCTCGGGGGTAACTTTCTTGCTCGCTGTGTCCAGCAGTGGCAGACCAATGCTCGCGAGCTTTGGGAACGGCCATACAAACTCGCGACCGAGAATGATGTACGTTCTTGAACTCGTTTGGCACTGTTTCTGGACTCACCTCACCTGAAGAGCAGGATATATTGCTTCGTCCAGAATCTACTAGATTCGCGTCCCCCACAAGTTTCTGTCGAATCGCATACCAAGCTCGTCATGGATAGCTCGGCCGTGGCATACGGAGGTGAGCAATGATTCGGTCTCGATATTTACTTGTCGGATCAGGCTCAACATCGCGTAGGGGGTGCGGAAACGGTACAGGCGACTGTGATGTACTTTAGCATAAGCGCTACTGACACTCCGATAGACTACATCTGCTGGCAACACGTTCTTCCTCGCTATGGCTTTATATCCCGATGTGCAGCGACTAGCGTATTCCGAGATTGTGAAAGTCATAGGGACTGGGCGCCTGCCTGATTTCAGTGATCGATCAAATCTGCCCTATATCTCTGCCGTGGCGCGAGAGATATTCCGCTGGAACCCTCCCGGTCCGCTAGGTGAGTGATCTCGTACTCGTTGTATCTCCACAAAGGAGCCTGCGAAAGGCGAAGGCTGAAGTGCTCTCTAGGTGTACCACATCTTCTTACTGAGGAGGATTTCTATTGTGGATATTGTTTACCGAAAGGCTCAATCGTAGTGAGCAATATTTGGTATGTCCTCTTGGGAGGTCTTGATCCCGCAACTCTCATTACTAGAGTAGGCACATGACGCATGACCCCACCATCTATGCTCGCCCACACGACTTTGAGCCCGAACGCCACCTAGAAGGTGGCAAACTAGTCTCAGAAGACTCCGTCCGGGTCTCCTTTGGATTTGGACGTCGTGTATGCCCGGGTAAAGCATTTGCTGAGGACTCTCTTTGGCTACTCGTAGCGCAGGTACTGGCCGTTTTTGAGATCTCGTCCATCGATTCGGACGTTCCTCGGGCAAGCTTCAGCTCCAGTACCTTCTCGTAAGCTTGAATCGTCTGGCTCCTGCGCTAAGGATTGACATTTCAATAGCCAGCCTTTGCCCTTCCGATGCGACATCAAGCTACGCTCAGAAGATTCGCAGGCTCTCCTGGGAGTGGCCGACTAGCGCGGCTGAGCCGAATGCCGAGTGAACATGTCGTTCATAGCACAGAGGATGTAACACGTAGTAGCACTTTTCGAGTGCGATAGTGTGACTCTCTTCGAATGAGCGATGCTACAACCCGTGTATATGACCATGTGTCGAAGGTCGCAGCATGTTGAAGCGAAGTAAATGCCTATCACACGAATCTGTCAGCGAGATCATTGTGCGCGCGTTCGAAAAGGTCGTCGAGCGTTGAATGATGACCACTGTCCAATGTCCATGCGCGTGGACTCTTATCGTGGCGGTGCAATCATATAACCTGAGACTGCTATAGGCAACATGTCTATTGCCATTGTGAAATACGTTTCTATCCTGGTCTCAAGCAACAAGCACATAGGTAGACATGCAATTGGTCCCTGCAAGAGTCTCAAATTGCCGGCCGTGGGTGGCCTTCAGCCACAGGTATAACAGTAATCGAGAGCGGGTGCTCGCCGTGTACTGAGCATACGGCCCAAATATATTTGACTCGGTGAAACCCGCTCGCGCACACACCAAGTCCGCCGAAAAAGTCGAGCACGTCCGCTTTTCCGCCGAAGCCATGCTTGCGTATGCAGCAGCAACCGCCTTGCGCACGTAGCGCGTTACTGATGGCGTTGCGCAGAGGTATACTACATTCTCGTTTGCGAGTTTCATATAAACGATGTACACCGTCCATGATTGCAAGAGTTTACCACCCGCGCCTGTCGATGAGCAAGAAGTATAACGAACGCATAGTATATTCCACGAAGGCAAGTCAGCGTGGGTAGTGGTGGCGGCTCAAGCTCAAGTTGTAGCGACGCCGGTCGCGTTGCAGCTGTTGCCGGCGGATCACACGCAGCTCGGTGTTAGTAGCCCAAAAGGCCGAAGCGGCTGCAACAGACTTTGTGATTTCATCCTGACCACCGCGAGTGACGACGAAAGCGCGACAACGACGAGCTCGAGTGGGTTCACATACTCAAGTCCCCGGTGCGTTGTGCGGTTATGCGCATGGCTTGTATTCTGACGATGGTTTTCAGACTTAGCGCCTCTCGTCGCATATGATGGCGTCCTTTCTGTCCAAGGTACTTGGGCGAAAGAAAGGGGATGACAGCGACTCCCAGAAGCGGCGCTCGAATGCGAATCTGCTCGATGGACCTTTCGAGGATGTATCGCCGAACGTGTCACCGTCAATAGGCACATTCCCAGAGTCACAGGCCGAAGAAATCCGCGGGCGCGAGAGCGCGGGCACTGTGAAGGGCAAGGGCATATTTCGTTCGAAGAGCAGGTCGCGCGCTCGTTCACCTCCTGTACGCAGGTTGAGCGAGCAGGAAATCCCACACTTGTCGCTCAGCTTGAACTCCGCGCGCGACTATAAGGGATTTGACGCGCTCTTCGAGGTCGATCCGGACGCGAGCGTTACCCTTAGCGACACTGTTTTGGGAAAGAAGAGGCTATCTCCGGAAGAGGCGCTGGCTTTGATACAAGCATGCGCGCGTGCTATCGTCGAACGCGGTAACTGTGTTTCCTTCATAGCATATCGACTTGTTTTACTGAACTATGTCGTAGGTTTGGAGACTCTGGGAATCATGCACCCCCACTGGCATTCAGCATCTATAGACGTGCAGCGGAAGCTCATCTCGTTGTACATCCTGTCGCTCACGCCATCACCGTCAAACGCGGCGCAATCAGCTTTTGACAGCGAGTTGACTTACGCTCGAGACCCGCACGATGTGGCGGCTGTCTTCCGTTGGGCTCTGCGTCATCTCCTCCTGACTGGATCTACTTTCGGCTCTTCGGATAACTGGTATCAGGCATTTGCAGAAGCTGAACACGCGCAGAGCTATCCCCCGCGAGCATTTTCCGATGCCCTAGTGCCATTATTACCTGGACCACACCGTTCACTACTCGATACTGCGCTCGACCTTTTTGAGTCTCTGTCCGCGCATTCTGAGGCAAACGGGTTCTCTGGCAGTCGCCTATCCAAATTTCTGGGTCTTTGGCTCCTCACTGTCGAGCGTAGCCAGGTTGGCGACGATTGGCGCTCGTTCTACGAGCGCTGGGAAGTTGCAGGCCGTCAACTCGAACACATTTTTCTCGCCCGGATACGGTATGCCTGTGCTCTAATCTTGCTAGGAAGCCTAAACTAATGAGTTTGATTGTACAGGGATGCAGCAGCTATACATCCTGTACCGAAACGCCTGACAGACCTGGTCCGCGCCTATCCTTACGGCAAGGCGTCCCCTACCGATCTCCTCCCGCGCCCCCGCTTCTCGACGCGCACGTACGTAGCGCTTCTAGTTCGCGTCGATACGGAGTACACAACTTCTACTGCCCCGATACCGCACGCCTTCAACACTATCTCCAAGAGCTTGTCCGCTGCTGAGGCCGAAAATGCCGAAACAACTGACGAGCTGCGTGGAATTTGGACTGCGCTCAAGCAGGCTGCAGCCGGCGAAGATGGCCTTCCAGTGCTCGCCAACGTGTTCTCGGACGCAACTGTGCGCCTCCTGTCGCTACTCCCCTCCGCGCCACCTGCAACAGACCGCTCATTCGCATTGACGGCGTTCGACGCGCCGCGCTCTCCACCGCTGTCACCCACACTATCTCTGACGAACGAGACTGGCCCACCATCTGCCTTCTCACGCACTGTATCGACCTCTATGTCGCGCACGACGTCGAATGCCACTGCTGCGACGAGCACTGCAGCGCCGGAAACGCCTGCAGACTGGAAATCATTTACGTCGGCAGGGTTCACGACCGGCCCAGGCTCGCGCCTCGCCAGCACGCTATTCGACACAGATGTGCAACGCACAGAGCCACCTTCCCCGCCTCTTCCAGTCTCGCGGCGCAGTTCTAGGCGCGCAAATGGCGGCAAGCGCCTCTCATTCGACGTGCCCTCCGCTACGAAGGAAGCTGTGGCGAAGGAGAAGGAGGAAGAGCAGGAGAAGAGCAAGATTGCAATGCTGGCGAAGGTTGCGCTCGACGAGGCGTTCGTCGACTTCTGGACGGATGCCGTATTGGACGGCATCAGCACCGAATGGCCGCGTTTCGTACTCGCGGAGCTACGCCCATTGCCCGTGTTTGCATTACCGTCGTCCAGTGAGCCTGTATCATTCGTCGTGCTCGAACAGGCATTCGTGCGCCCGCCTAAGCCTGCACCGCCGCCCGAGGTAGAGAGGAAGGAAGAAGTGAAGGAAGAGCCGGTAGCGGAGGTAAAGGAAGAAGAGCGCAAAGAGCGCAGCCCGCGCCCATCGCTTGCGGAAAATACGCGCTTCTCGCTCAGCAAGCGCCGCTTCCCGTTCTTCGCGGAGAAGGAGCACGATGCGAAACGTGCAAAGGAGAAGGAGGGAAAGAAGGAGAGTAAGGACAAAGGGAAGGAGGCGAAGCATAAGCGTCGTGCGAGTAAGACGCCGAAGGTTGGAGAGCTAGGTGAGGTCGTGAAGGAGGAGGAGGAGGGCAAGAAGGAGAAGGAGACGAAGAAGGATGAGCCCAAGGCTGCAGAGCTCGTGACTGCCGGTGTTGGTGCAGTCGCCGCTGGGGCTGCTGTCGCGGCGGGTGTGGCGGAGACTGGACCCTCCGCCGATCCTCAGCCAGCCGCAGAGGCTAGCCAGCCTGAGCCGGAAGTCGAGGCCGCCGTAGAGACGTCCGTCGTAACAGACGGTGCTCCCGTCGTCGATGTTCCCACAGAGCGTCTTGTCGAGTCCGATGGGCCTGAGCCCGTAGCCGTCGAGCCTGTCAAATTTGACGAGACGCCGACTCCCGAAGCCCCCACTGCCGATACCCCTTCATCCCACATTGAAGTCCCCAGCGAGAGCGAAGCCGCTGCACCTGAGCCGTTCGTTGAGGAGGATGAGATTGCGGCCGTCCCGGATACCGTTGTATCCGACGCCCCTGCCGATGCCTCAACAGCTGGAGACATAGTCGTCCCAGCTGTTTCCGCTGCGCAACCACTGGAGAGCGAGCCTGAAACCGCAGCGCCTGTAGATGATCACGTCGAGGTGCCCGTTGACACTAACGGCGAGAGCCTTCCCGCCGCGCCTGCACAAGTCGTCGCCGATGGCGAGACCGTCGGACCCGCACTGGCGCTCGAGACGAGCGAGCCCGTTGCACAAGCTGAAGCTGCGGAACCGGAGGTCGCCGTCGATGAGATTGTAGTGCCCGATGAGCCTGCTGTTGTAGAAGCGCAAGACGCCGTGCCTGAGGCCAACGCTGTCGAGCAGGTTGAAGAGGCCCCAGCTGACGTTGCAACCGAGGAAGAGCCTATCATAACGGAAGATGCCGCTCCCGCTGAGGAACGTCCTCCCTCGCCCGTGGCTGAGGTTCTTGATGGTCTTGTTGCGGACGTCGCCGTCGAAGAAGTCGCACCAGACTATGCCGAGCCCGTGGATGAGCCCGCTGTCGCTTCTGTTGTCGAAGCTCCCGAGGAGCCTGTCGTAGAAGCCCCGGCTGAGGAGGCACCGCAGTTGGACGTCAGTGCGCCCGCGCCGGAGGAAGCGACCCTCGAGGCTGAGCCGGAGGCTGCAGCACCTGAGCCTGAGCTCGCAGCGCCCGAGCCCGAAGTTGAGGTTGCACCAACGGAGCCCGACGTCGCTGTCGTCGCCGAACCTGAAGCGGAGAGCGCCGACTTGCCAGTCAGTACCTCAGAAGTCGATGGTGTCGTCGAGGAGCCCCAAACTGCCGTCGATGCTGTACCTGAGAAACCTGTCGTTGAGGAGTCTACTGCTGAGGAGCCCGTTGCCGAGGAACCTGCCGTCGAAGAGCCTGCCGCCGAAGAGCCCGCCATTCCGGAACCCGCTGCCGAGGAACCCATCGTAGAAGATGCACCTGCCGAGGAGACTGTGGCGGCTTCTGAGGCCGAGGAGGCTGTACCTTCTCCTGCGCCAGCTTCTCGCGATTACGCCCTAGCATCCGAACCCGAGCCAGAGCCTATCGCATCGTCCGTGCCCATAGTCGAAGCGACGCCCGTCAATGAGGCTCTCGTGCAAGCTGCCGAGGATGCCGTATCTGAAGTCCAGGCGGCTGTGCCCGCACCCGTCGAGGAGGAAATACCGCCGCCGCCGGGCGAAGATCCTGTACCGCTCGTAGAGCATGTTGAGAATGTAACGGCACAAGTTGCGCCTGATGTTGACGACGTCGCAACTATCGCTACTCCCGCCGATGCTGAGCCTGTGCAAGAGCAGGAGCAGCCCATTGAGCCCGCTGCGCCTATCGCGGTCGACGAGGAGGTCCAGCCTCCGCCGGCTGAGGATGCTGTACCCGATGTTGAAGACGTTATCCCTCCCACCGCCGAGGAGGAGCCAGAGGCTGCTCCTCCTGTCGAGCCCGAATCAGAGGCCGCTCAGCCCGTTGAGCCGGAACCTGCTCAGTCCGAGGAGCCTGAACCGCCCGTGGTCGTGGAGGATGAGGCGGCAGCTGATGAAGAGCGCGTGCCGACACCGATTCCCGAGGATGAGGTCCCCGTCGAGCACGTTGCATCGGATCCTGAGCTTGCGCCGCTTCAGGAGGAACCTGCGTCTACGTCCGTCGTTGAGGAAGCGCCCGTCGTTGAGGAAGCACCCGAGCCACCTGCTGTCGAAGGTACTGTTGCTCCCGAGATCCCGCCCGCTGTTCAAGATGAGTCTACGGTCGAGGATGCGACCATTCTCGAAGACACACCCGCTTCAGTGCAGGACGAAGAATCTGTCCCGGAGCCACCAGCCGAGGCGCATATCCCCGTCGAGGACGAAGCGGACGCCGAGGAGCCTCAACCGACTGTTGTCCCGACGGACGAAGCAACTGCTGAAGAGCCCGAGACGAACAACGCTGCCGAAGAGCCCGAGACGAACAGCATTGTCGACGAGCCTGAGCCAACTGCGCTCGCCGACGACACTGTCGATGAGCAGGCTATCGCGACGCCAGTATCTGACAGGGCCGAGCAAGATGTGCCAGCAGCTGCGCCTGTCGAGGATGAGCCGGCTGCTGAAGATATACCGGTGCCTGCTCACGCTGTGGACGCTGTACCGGTCAAGGATGAGTCTGAGGGCGCTGCGGAACCTCTGTCGCCATCTGCGGAGGCCGAGGCCGAGGGCGAATCTGGTACGTATCCAAATGTGCGGTATACGTAGCGGCATGTTTGCTGACTATATTTACAGATGAAGTCGAGCCCGCTACACCTGCCACGCCCACTGCGGGAGAGCCCACTTCGCCGACCAGCAAGTCTGCCAGTGCCAAGAAGAAAGGCAAGAAGTCTAAGAGCAAGCGCAAATAGTCTCCAAGTGTACGTGGCGATCACAAGATACCCTTTTCTGTTCGCCTCCTGACATACTCGCAACACAGACTCCGGCCGCAAAATATACCCTAATCTTTCAACTGTTGCTCAAGCTCAAGCTGTATACCCCGCACTGCATGTCTTCTGCATCGATGCTTGCTTTTATCTGCTTATGTGCTTTTAGTCGTTCGCTCTCGAATACGCTTATGGAAACCTTTCATATCTCCATCCTATCCTCCTCGCTTGCTTGATCTTTATCTACCAATGATGACACCTCACGACCCTTTTCTATTCCTAATTTGAATGAATGCCACTGTTATATGTTGAACTTTTCCTATCGTTGCGATAGATAATGCTCCAACTTTGTAGAACGTAATCCGCGTTGTGTTGTGATCATGCAGGAAAAGCCGCGGCGTGATCCAGAAAAAATCTCGTCGTTGCGTATGTCTATCTTCGTGATCCAACTGCGTCTAGTCTCTAGCTCCATCGTAGACGCTGCGCAGGGCGATAAGGTGCAAGGGGCTAGTCTCTCCGTCTCTCCGTACTGAGTAACGCGACTTGGTCATTTCTCGAAGGTTACGGCAGATGCCGCGTTCCACGTTCCCAGAAGCTGGCACCCATCCGGCAGCCGCTTCATCCCGCGCCATCATGCGTGCCAGGTGCTTTCGCCGATTGACAGTCATGGTTAGCTGCCTCGAGCAGGAGAATAACCGGAAACGCCTCATGAAAGGGGAATCGAGGTGTGGGGCGAGTGCATTTCGGCAGCCACGGGGCAAGGACATGCCGCTTTTTCGTGCAGTCGACACAGCGTCCGATGTCGACCGCCGGAACATACCGCCGCCCTGGTCATGGCCAGCGCGACTCTGTTGAGCCTGCGATTCGGGGGGACTTGTTGCTTACACGCTGCCCGTGCTCACACTACGCACCACTCTCCTCTGCTCCGCCACCATCTCCCGTTCCCTCCATTTTACCACCCTCGCTATGCTTTCGCTGGATTTGCAGGGCGCAAGCGATTTGGGTTCTCGCCTGAGTTTTATTAATACATGTCGCGGTGCATCTATGGAGCTGCTTCAGATTATACATGACATGCCGCTCGACACCTTCAACGAGCGGCAGGCACGAAAGGTTCTTTTCCGCATAGCCATCTACAAGTCCACAAAAGGTCCTGATTTTATCTCGCGTCATCTCCAGATTATCACTCTCATCGAGGTACGCTTTGAATCATTTTTGACGGCTCCCGTACTCGGAGGCGAATATGAACGCGGGCTTCTGCTAACACCCAGCCTGTGAACCGCAGATAGCCCGCAGCACCCTGACTCGCGCGGGGCTGAAGCTTCACAGCTTTGCGAGCTGCCCGCCGGCGCTTACCTCTCACAAGGAGGCTTACTTCTCGTTGCTTGAAGCGCTCAAATACAGGCGGCAGCACATCGATGATAACACGCTGAAAGGTTCTTTTTGACGTTCCCTCGTTTTCATTTCTGAGCCGCACCGCTCATGAGCTATCTCCGCAGAGCGGGCTGCGAGATTGTTACTCCCTCTTTCGAGCGGCCTGGTGATCCGGAGAAGGTCGACGTCTGTTACGAGCGATGGGAGGACACCGCCGCCTGACGAGACCGGCTCAGACGCAGAGCCGCAGGGTTTGCGACGTACGGCCGCTCCCCCAAGGCGCTTACCGCCAGCTCCTCCACTTGCAATGCCGCGTAGGACATTTCCTGTGTAAAAACTTGCTCGCATGACTGACAAAAAATTAGCTCCTTCCGCATTGCCCTCAGCAAAGGACGCCACGCCGCCTGAGCCTCAAGCTAGCGCTCAACAACCCCTGTGGCGCGTCGAGAGACTAGCCAGAACGCGCTCGAGGCCGTCGCAGAAGCACATACCACCTCCGGAGATCGTTTCCGGCGACGACCAACCACCAGTGATTTATACCGTACAGCGGGTACAACCCCGTAAGTTCGGGATTTTCTGCTCGGGTGCGTCGACGAGCGCCAGCCTGGCGAACAGGCAGCATAGTCGCCTCGCCCGCGATTTACGGGCGTAGTGACCACGGGTGGTGTTGGGTGTTCCGCTCTGTGAAGATATCATCACATCGGCCATGCCTCCGAACAGGCAATTGAGCAGAAAATCGGGGACGTGTGTACAGACGACCGGCGTTCTATCTACCTACTGAACTGTTGTTACGGTACGTTTGGAGTGTCTCGACGTTCCAGCGGCGTTGCAGAATGCCTTCCCGCTGTTTCCGCATCCGCTTTGCGTTGTCATCGGCATCTGCTTGCCTATATTTGACCTATAGTCTGTGCTCTGCCGTCTATGCGTTGCCTCCAGCCTTGTTGTACATAAGATCCGACAGCTGTGATAGTTCTAAGAGTGTACGCTGTTGGTACAATTTGGGACGTAGGAGAGCTACCCACGCGTATGGACGCGGCTGTGACGATGATCCGGGACCGCCTCCCTGACTCCCAATTTCTGAAAGATAGGTATGTAGATTTGGTCTACGAGGCGCAGCTTCGTGGACGCAGTCGACGACCTTTGGGGTAGGACAAAAGGGCATAAACACGTACGAGGGCTTCCGCGCACTAAAGGTCCCGAAGAAGCATGCCACGAGGCCGCATGCAAGCACAACAGAACGTCAGAGAAGGTCGATGTGGACCTTTCTAGAGCCGGTCGGTCTTTGGAACAACCAAGTCAACGGGAGGCCGTAGGGAGTCTACTGTCCAGGGACCGTATTCTGAAGGGTCTGCTCGCGGGTGCTTTGAAGCGGCTCACGCTCAAAGGGTTTGTCAGGGTTTGTCTTGTTCATCAGAATGGCACGGTACTCCTAGCGCTTTGATCATTGCCGATCATCTTGCCAGTGCGCATAGAAGACCAGCTATAGGCGCTGAGTGACGGCGGCGGCGACGCAACTTGCACGCAGAAGGCGATGTGCAACTCTGAATCCATGCGCGCACATGGGTCGTGTCAGCGGTGAGAATGCTATCCCAAGATCATGAGGTATGCGCGCCACCATACCCCGCGGGCCGCGGTGCTCTGTGGGTGCGAATAATCCGAGAAGAGACATAAAAGCGCGGACTGCTGTGAACCCGTGTGGCTCCCCAGTTTGTGTACCCGTCATGCTGCTGCAGCTTCTGAGAATACCGCTCATTGCTGTCGTGTGGCTTTCGTTTCGTATCGCGACGACACCCCCGCGCCCTGGACCCCGAAGGGAAGAGCAAGCGCGGGCCCCGGAGGGCAGGTCTATCCGACTCATGCGCGCGACGCTCCGCCCTGCCACGCTGGTCAGAGATGTGAGCCTTACGTGTCCGGTGGACTACACGCTGTCCTGACTCATTGCAACATTTCAGTCCATTATATCTGCGGTATTACTCGCAGACTCGATCTTCACACTCGTCCTTTGCACTCCCTTGACAGCAAGGAGTAGCGCCTTTCTGTTCTCTATGTTGACCCAGTTCAAGGACCAAAGCGTCATCGATATCCCAGCGGTCACCATCACACCGCTCTTCCTCGTCGGTGTCTTGCTTGTCACCGTGGGGACGTATGTGAGAACGAGATGCTTCAACGAGCTCGGTCGCCTCTTTACCTTCGATCTGGCGCTTCGCGACAGACACGAGCTCGTGACGACCGGCCCTTACTCCATTGTGCGCCACCCGGCATATCCTGCGCGCTTTGTCGTCCTCTTGGGCGCGTCTATATGCACGTTCGGGGCAGGATCGTGGTGGAAAGAGACCGGGCAAGGGCGGACAGTAGCAGGAGAACTCGTACTGGCAGCTTGGGCGGCGGTGATCGCACGAGACATAGTGGTTCTCTTATTCGTCATGGTGCCCAAGGAGGAGAAGATGTTGCGCAAGGCGTTTGGGAAGCAGTGGTTGGACTATGCCGCACAGACCCCATATAAAATGATTCTAGGCGTCTGGTAATCACATATCCGCTTCGTCAAGCATGCGTAAACGCATATTATCGGTCTTCGCTGAGGAATATCATGGCGGAAAAATCTCCCCCTCACTAGCAGCCATCAATGCGGGAAAAACAGTGTATGGATCCACTCCAAACTTGTGGAAAGTAACAGAAATTGGTTAAGCACTACAGTTTGGTACATAGTAAAAAAGATACTCTACGGGCCGTAATCCGTCGAGGACATCATCGTGGTCAAGGGCAAGACGCAAATCGACGACAAGAAGTCACGGAACATGTCACTGATGACTCGCGCGCGCGCGTCGCGGTCTGCAGCGCGCTCTCATCTTCCTCTCATCTAACCTTTCCCGGTCCACCCTCTTTCATCGGATATCATGGCAGGAGACGAGACAGTGCAAAAGCGCGATGCTGAGTCTGATTCAGAGGAGGAGGACGGCGAGGACGAGATCACGAAGCTGAACATCGACGTAACAAAACTCACGCCGTTATCGCCTGAAGTCATCTCAAAACAGGTGCGCTGCATCATAATTGCATTTCTTTTCGTATAATGACCAAATTTTAGGCTACGATAAACTTGGGTACGTATGCGTGCGACATATACAGGCGAAGAGGCGCTTATTGTGGACGCAGGAACAATCGGACATGTCGCGCACGGAAAGTCAACGGTGGTAAAGGCGATCTCGGGTGTCCAGACTGTCCGATTCAAAAATGAGCTCGTGCGGAATATTACCATCAAGCTCGGATACGCGAATGCGAAGGTGAGATCTACTTTACACATTGGCATCAATCTGCAAGCGCCGAACCTCTGCGTCTATCCCGTTTTGGCATGCCGTTCATCTGAAGAGGATGCACAATGTCTTCTCATGTGACATGCGATGCCTGTATATGGATGTTTTTCAAGCTTGATACTTATACGCTCTACCTTTTATAGATCTACAAGTGCGAAAATGAGGCCTGCCCACGACCCGGATGCTACCGCTCATACCGCTCCGACAAGGAGGAGCACCCTCCATGCGAGCGCCCAGGATGCAACAGCCGTATGAAGCTCGTCCGCCACGTCTCATTCGTTGACTGTCCGGGACACGACATTCTCATGGCCACAATGTTGAACGGTGCCGCTGTCATGGACGCCGCGCTTCTACTCGTTGCCGCGAACGAGACGTGCCCGCAGCCACAGACGTCTGAGCATCTGGCAGCTGTAGAGATCATGAAGCTCGAGCATATCATTATTCTCCAGAACAAGGTCGACTTGATCAAGGAGCAGCAGGCGCTTGAGCACCAGAAGAGCATCGCTGCCTTCGTGAAGGGTCAGTCTCTGCTGCTTAGCATAATAGTGTCCCTGACTGACATCTACTTTTTCTAGGCACGGTCGCCGAGTCTTCACCCATTGTACCGATCTCTGCCCAGCTCAAGTTCAACATTGATGCGGTGAACGAGTACATCGTCAAGCGCATTCCGATCCCCGTTCGCGACTTCACGAGCGACCCGCGGTTGATCGTCATTCGTTCATTCGACGTGAACAAGCCCGGTGCGGAGGTGGACGAACTTAAGGGTGGTGTTGCGGGTGGTTCCATCTTGACTGGAGTGCTGCAGTTGGGCATGCAGGTCGAAATCAGACCTGGTATTGTTACGAAGGATGCGGCGGGCAAGAACCGTTGCAAACCTATCTTCTCCCGCATCGTCACGCTTCTCGCTGAGAACAACCAGCTGCAGTTCGCTGTACCTGGTGGACTTATCGGTGTTGGCACGAAGATCGACCCCACGCTTTGCCGTGCGGATCGTCTTGTCGGTCAGGTTCTCGGTGCGGTTGGAAAGCTTCCTCAGGTGTACACCGGTACGTCATTCGCCGATCTAATTTAATGGTATGTTCAACGCTGATCACTCCTGCGCTTCAGAGCTCGAGATCTCCCTCTTCCTTCTGCGCCGTTTACTTGGTGTAAAGACGGAAGATAAGAAGCAGACGAAGGTTGCCAAGCTCGCGAAGAACGAGCTCTTGCTGATCAACATCGGTTCAACGAGCACTGGTGGTCGCGTTCTATCCGTAAAGGCAGATCTTGCGAAGATTCAGCTTACGAGTCCCGCTTGCACGGAGGTCGGAGAGAAGGTCGCTCTTAGTCGACGTATCGAGAAGCATTGGCGACTCGTTGGTGCGTATCTCATCATGTCTTCATTGTTTTGGTCTGGGAGGCTGACGAGCGAATACAGGTTGGGGCAGCGTACAGCGTGGGACGGTGCTCGAGGTCGACTCGTAGATGGTGCGCATCTCGCTTTGTGCATGCTGTGTATGATCAGAGATGGTCTGGTGCGCTCCCATTGGCAATGTACACGTAGAGCACTGTTTTGTAGCATGCAACCCTTGTATCATTTTACATGGCTGATCGCGGACTCCTCTAATTGTGTCCTCCCCCAAGGCTCTGCAAGTCGTACCTTTAGTACCTTTCTCTGAACAGCTCGAGCCTCACCGATGACGTCCTTCATGTTAGTCTTAGGTGAGAGTATCAACTTTGACTCTGAGATCGATCTGTGCGCTGACATTCTTGATACGGTTGGACATTTCCAGCTCATTTGGTCATTTGGGTACGGGCGTTGCGCCGCAAATCCGTGTACCGGCCTTCTTTGATGCAATGGTCGCTGTCATAGGTCAGTCCTTGGCCACTAGAGTGTTTGCACAGTTTTTGCGCTGGCGGAAAATGCCCAGAGGTGTCGGGCATATATTGCATATTGCTCCGCTAGCTCAATGCTGGCACTTCTGGCGACTGAGGGTCCATTCTCACTGAATGTGGGAGACTATAGTTGCCGTACTAGCCGACTTTCGTCCGACATTCTTTGGCGCCTATGTCGGTGGCCTAGTAGGTGGTTAAACGGATATGACGACGAATTCAATTCGAATGCTGATTCAGGGCGTTGCCACTGTCCCTACTAACCCAGCTCTGCCCTTTCCATACCTGGTCCTAAGCACCTCTAATCAGGCAGCTTGACGTCGCGTATGAACGGATGTCTACTGCCAGTTACAGCTGATGCTCAACGTTCGATCTTGATGGAGCCGCCTCCACTCCTGGAAGCTCTCGCGCCCGCCCGAGTGGACTGCGATCGCCGGCCTCGTGTGCCCGTCTACGAAGACATGAGCTAAGCCATTGTTATTATTGAGACCTGCTATGGGCGGCGGTGATAGACCTAGTTATGGCCAAAGCAGGGGGTAGGCACGGACATCTTTGGGACATCCAGACCCTCCGAGCTCCCTCCGCATGATGCGTTCACAGGCGGTTACGAGCGGCCTTCATTGTACACTTTTCGTGGTACCGTATTCGGCTAACACGTTCGCTCAGAGATGTCATCATGCTGCGCTATTGGGATAGGTACCCGCGCCTAAAAGCCTCCTGGGTGAGCGCTGGTGAGTTTGTTAGGATTGGTGAAAAATGAGAGTTGGACACTGACTGGCAGTGACAATGAATGTGAAGATGCGAAAGGACGGAGAAACCCGCGGTTCAGTAGGCCCGACTAACTATATCGATACGGCTGTCGCTTCCGGTGTGCGGATGCTCACCGTCGCAGGCACATTTGTGAGTACCGCAGCAGCATGTCTGCATAGCGCATATCGAGCTGTACTGATGCAAGCGCAGTGGGCCGAGTAACCTCCTGGGAACATATATCCCCACACAGTCGCCGTTATTTCAGGCAAACCCGAAGCGGACTTCTTCAGGCGCGTAGCATCCAGAATATATTGAGGAAGCCAAAAGCTATCCATCAAAGAAGGTTGGTATCTGCGCCCATAACCTGAGTGCACCCGTGCAGCTAAGTTTACAGCTCGCCGCGGAGGCCGCACGACAATTCGCCTTCTCATCCGTGTGTTGTGCCTGAGCGCATAGCCCCCGAGAATGGAGGCGCAGAGGTCTCCGCCGCAGGCAGTATCCTGCAATATCCTTGCACACGGGAAAGTTAGGCATCCGACGGTGAGTTCGCCGCGAAATAATTAGAACTCCCTATATGGAGAACTTACGCCGTCGTCTATGGCAAGCCTGTTCCAGAACCAGAAATCATGTTATGCTTGGCTTCGACGCAGGTACGCTACGCAACTTCGTCGTGGGTCACTCACATGCTGACTTTCCTTCTGAGCACAGTCTCCTTGAAGCTGTCCGAGCCGGGGCGTGGTCCGCTAATGCTACATAACGACGATCACGCTCTGAAGCCTGACTCGGCGATGCCCGATGCCATTTGATGGCAGGCGCCTGGTTTTCCGACAAATGGCGATCGTCAGAGGCTGCTCGCCATATCCTCGTTGCAGCCTGTCTCAGCGCGCTTGGCGGTGCTCATGGACATCGGCATGGATGACACCCTCCAACTAAGTATCTGGAAGCCGACAGCACACTGAATGTGTGGACGGCGAAGTGTGACCAGATGTGCGTCTCTTCGCGCGGTTATCCGCATTAGTCTCCGCTCACATATGAGTCGGGGGCTACTGACCGCGCAGGAGCGAGGCTCACGCTCGTGCGCATACCTGCCGAACGCGCAATCTGAGCGTACGTATTGTGAAGCGCGCAATTCTGACGCGGGGGTTCGCCAGTATGACCATATTTGACTATGAGGGGGACCCACCCTGATTGATCCACTAGCAAGCGCTTTGTATGCCCTCTGGTAGCCCTGAGGTGAGGCGCCCATTGTGCAGCGGGACCGAAGGCACATCTCGAAGCACCGATCTGCCAAAAATGGAACACTAGAAGCTTGACGAGTGGAAGCAGAGGGAACTGGAAGACGGATTCCTGGTCTGGACGCAGGCAAACCCTTCGAGCAGGCGATTTCACTCTTACCGCACGAATCCGGTGTGCGCTGACAAGTTAGAAAGCATCTTTGACTCTTCTCGGGTTCCCGACGAAGACGCTCTACCCAGCACGGCGGCATAGGGTGACACGAAAGGACTCTTATCCCATTGAGAGCTGTAAGCATCAACGGATCCTCACGGCGGACTCCTTCTCTCACATGCAGCCTCTGATAAGCCATCAAAAGGAAAAGGAGAAGGCCATGCGAAATACGTTCTCCTGGTAAGCCCATTTGTGAGATATCCACTACCGGAGTGAACTGACGAGTTTTTCTCACGGCTCATTCGCAATATTCAGTAGCAACTTCTCGGCAACCATGGCGAGGCGCGTCTCCCCGGCGATCGTGAGGACTCCTGGCGGGAGTCATGAGTGTATCCCGGCTCAGGGTGAGGCGGTGGCGCGCTGACGGGTTGTTGTGAGGAGAATAGTTGATGATAGATCCGTACTGGTGTGAGTGGCAATACGTTGTCAAGCGCACGGTGTTGTTCTTACGTGCTGAAGTTAGTTCAATCAACCGGATCGGCAGTAGATTTGTACGCACGATCCACTTTGAGTTCTCTGAGAGCTATCAAGATGCTGTGCCTGTCAGCGCCACATAAACCCTTTTGGTAATCGAGGCGCACTGGCCCGGCGGGGTCGTGCCGACGTGAATGATGCGCTCAATACTCATTCTCGGAGCCCCCTCACGTTTGAAGCACAATATGCCGACCCACTATATGCGCATGCATCATACTTCCTATTCGCTCCAAACCCAATCTCTTATACTGAAGTTACAGGGCGAGCAGAGCATCTCACCGAAGCCGTGATGTGCCCGCAGCGAGAGAAAGCTACGAGGGGCGGCGGCGATGTTCGACCCCAAACTGGCGCATCGCATCTCACAAGACATGAGTTGGACACGCTGTTTGTCAATGTCAAGCTCCGGCAGCGTGACGTGTGCGCGAAAGGACGTGCAAATGTCGATGACGCGAGGCGGATGCGCGGGTGGAGGGGCCAGTGGGGCTGAGTTCATGGCGATAGGTTGCCAGCAGCTTACCGTTGTTGTTGGGGGGATGACGCAAAGTATTCACATCGAATCGTACACGCATCCTCATTCTGACTTCATCCTCATTCTGACTTCACTCCGGTATTCATCTTGCGATTACAGCAGCGACTTAACAGAGGGCGTATTTGATGCTTTTGAGGGCATCAACTTGATACGAAAACGAAGGATCGACTGCTTCGCTTCCATTCTCTGCTTTGATTGACAGCACCCGAGACTTCCGGAAGTTGTTTGTACTTCACGAGAAGATGGACGTGAAATTTCCGAACCTGCTAACAAGCTGCTATTTCGAGCTTCTCGAGGGGTTATCGAGTCTTACCAAGAATTTGTATGCATGGCTGCGCCGGATCCTACCTCTAACAGCAGGGATAACGTGAGCGGCACGCTCGGCCAGCTCAGGACTCGGGGTCGCTCGGTGATTGTCGAGCCGGTGATAATGTAGGTGCGTTTCCTGGATCATGGCTACGATGATGAGCTTGCAGGGTCTACTCAAGGTCTACTGGCGCATATCGAGTCACTGACCGATGGACATATGTATCAACGTATCCAGTGCAATCCAGTCTGCCGGCTGACTGAGCTATGGTGGTGAGTTCTACATGGCCTAGTCAAAGGTCCTTACCGCTCACCACGGCCGAGCAGGTCGGGAAACGGAACTCGGAAATGAAGCGGAGCGCCAAATGCGTACAACAATGCCCGGTCGCGCGTCTGCCACCATCCAAATTGCACACTTGCATAGCTAACAGCAAATCACACAGAGCGTCTGTGTCAGTGATTACCGGAGAACTCTGCGAGGAGTCGTAATAAGTAGGAGCTCGCATCGAGCGGTAGCTCGAAGTTTGAATGCCGAGACGGCACAGGTCGGTGTTTATTATAACGGTGCAGTGGTGTAGGCCTATTACGCATCATTGCAAGCTATAACACCGGTGCAACGTTTGGTGGGAATACTGGAGGTCGGTAGTACTAAAGAAGACGAAGATCGATAGAGCTGTCCGCCTCGAGGTTGTGGGTCGGAGCGTTCACGGACTTACACAGAAGATTCTGCGGGATACGGATATGAATGCACGCATGGCAGAGTCCAATGCTCTAGTACGTACTGCAGAGGAAGCCCGACGAGGGGCCGAGGCCCGAAGGATGAACAAGGTCTAACTGGCACGGCGGCCTGTTCAGTACGTACGTCCGGAGCGCGACTTTGAGACTGTCAGATACGAATACGCCGTTGAGCTTGAGAACGATGGCGATGGATATGAAAAGATACGCGTCTGGTCAATAGTCAGGACATTGTAGGTCTTCGTTTGAAGTCGATGAAGCAGGAACAACAGAAGCCACGAGCTCATCCAAGTATGCACTGGCGTCGAAGGCGAGTGCAGACCGAGTGCAGACCGAGTGCAGATGGTGGCGCCATGATGTGTGTGTTCAACCTGTATAGGTATAGCAAGGTGCGTGACTACTGTAAGTTTGGTTAAGTGCAGTGGCGTGCTCTCGCTAACACACGGAAGCGGTGATCAAACGGCGAGGTACGGAATCGGAAATCGAAATCGCGGATTCAAGTAGAATTGCCAGGCAGAGCTCGCCCCGTGGGTCTTGCAGTCGCATCGTTCGACGGGTTCGAAAGGGTTGTATTGGGAGACGGATGGTACGCAATGTTACTGGCAATTCGGCCAACACTAATCCATGCCATTCTTCTGTTGTATAACGCGCTGTGAGTAGCCTGAAAATGGTCCTGTACATCAGCCAGTGTCAAACAACATGCAAGGTAAGAAGCTCATACATGAGGACCTTCCCGGCGGCTCGATAACAAAAAGGTAAAGTTTCGCGCTCGCCGGCGGCAAGGACGTCTGAATTCGTACAGCAGTAACGCTAGCAGCCATGAGAATGTGGGCACACGACCAACATAGCCGTATTTCATTGTGTTTACAGGGTCCACTGAATGCAGCGTCGAAGTGCTGGCCTCGGAAGCGGGACTTAGAGCCTGGCGAACGACGGAGCCTGCGGAATCGGCCAAAGTAGAGGATGGAGATTAGCGCTGGGCCAGCCTTTTGAAGAGTGGTCAGCAAAAAGGCTGGAGATTCGAGATAGAGTGCTGTAGGCGTCGTGTTGCCGGACAAGAATGGCAGAGAGGTAAAGTTGGTGTTGTGGCGCCGGCGCTTCATCTAGCTTCTACCGACGGCTGAGCCGTAAACAGCGTTGCATTCCGTGGACTACACTTGAGCGCAAGCGGGAACGCTGTAGTCTATCTGCCCTTCTAGCGGATAAGCGGGAAGACCTGCAAGGTGTCGTGGTGGGTTGTAGTAGGGTGAGGAGCCGCGGGAAGCGGGCCGACTGATGACTTTATTGTTAGTTCCGCGAAGTCGACAGCGTACAGGTGAAGAAGCCCAGTATCGCGGGCCGCCTGCCGGTCCGCCGCACGAGCTCAATACCGCACAGCGCGGAACGCAGGTCTGAGAAAAAGAACCGCGGCGTGGTTCGTCATCGTTCTTCTTCGTCCGTTTGCAACTGATATCGACCCGTTGTGCATGATGAAGGCAGGCTCTGATGCTGGGGTACGTATCGTCAAAGATACCCGCTGCTAGCCGCTACCGTACCCGCGGCATGTTGGAGTATGTCATGTCGGCTTTACGCAGCGCAGGATGCTTGTTTGCGAAGTCACTGAGTAAGGTCCAGGGGTGCACGGGGAGCTCGGGGCACGCGCTATACACGCGTTCTTCGTTCTGTGTAGTACGTATATGAGGGCTAGAAGAGCCCGTAAGCGGCAGAAGTACGGTTATCGGCAGAGGCGGAGGGCGCTCGGCAGACCAGAGGGTGTATAGATGGATGGCCGTGAACGTTAAAAACACAGCCAGAAGGCATCACTGGCGGTGAACAGAGCCTGGGCTTTGTTCCAGAGTCTCCTCAGGTGAGGCTGACGGCACGGCAAAATGAGAGGAGCTGAAGGAATGAAGGCTCAAAGGTGGCTCAAAGCCAAGCTCTCGAAGCTTGACGAGAGGTAGACAGCGTGTGGCGCACGAGGACCGTGGGCGCGCTGCGCATGCCTCTGATTGAGCGGACGCAAGAAATATCTTCAATGAACCAGTACTGTACCGAGAAATTTCCGTACAGTACTATGGACGGTCACATTCGGTGGACATTGACCGTCCAGCGCTCGAAGGCCTGAATGACTAGCTCTTTCGGCAGTATCCAGGTTAGATACATCAGCGTCCCGCTTTCGCATTATGCGCATCACCGCTAGGCGTGGGTTCTGTATTGACAGGGCGCAACGTATGCTTGATTAGCGTACGCGCAACGAAGATGAGAACGACTTTGAGGACCCAACATACAGGGCATACAGTGAAGCCTGAGTACGTTCGTGCGCAGCATTTGATTCACGTTGCACGCACGACCACGACGGCGGGCTTGCGGCCGAGTTGAGATGTAGCCGCGTCGTCGCGTATAGAGCGTACAACGCGCAGAGAGAGTCGTGAAGTCCCGTTATCCTGTGTCGGTGTTGTAGTGAGAAGAGCCCACCATGCGGCTCAAAGTCGGAGACATCCGCGTGAAAGTACGCGTCAGTGTTCGCTGCGAACTCTTCGTTTGACAGCTTTTCAGGTCAAAAAGCTTGGATGAAAGGCGCACGTCAGATCCAAATGCCCTCTAGATTCATGACCTGTTCATGACGTTGGTGTTGAGAGTATCGGTACCGGCGGTAGCGGGGACCTGAAGTTGCGATACTGCGAAGGACGCAGGGCAAATGCATAGTGTTGCGCCGTATTCGTATCGTCAACATCTAACGCATACTTGACGAAGTTACAAGCGCGAAAGCTCTGTCCGCTGTGGCGTCGGCCGATACACAGAAAGAGAGGTAGAGACGCCAATGCACATGTGGGATATATATATATATACGGCGAGCATACCCGTATAACATTGTGTGCGATGCTCCTCGTTGCATATTGTGTCGTGTATACACGAGGGAAGAGGCGTAAGGGGTTCAGGCCCAGGGCGAGAAGGGTTCGGAAGCGGCGATAGCGGATGAGTGGCGTCGTTGAACGAGGAAGCGGAACTGGTGCGGTGAAAGTCGGATTGTAGCGCTCGGGCAGGCGACGAAGACTTTGTGAGTGCTTCGGCGAGAAGAGCATTGCTGGGTCGACAATAGGAAAGCGAAAGCCTTGCATTGAGGATGGACGGAACGAGAGCCAGATGCGAAATCCGAGTCGCTCCGAGTATCGGTGGTGAGGTACTGTAGAGGCAATTAGGCAGCCTGTGGCTCAGATCAAGCGCACGAAGATCGTGGGCACGGTGGACGGTCGGACCTGGCATCTACAGTTCAAGCTTCCAAGTGTTCTTCGACCTTTTCTTCCACGGTGCGCAATGGACGGACATACGGCGAGGGCCATCGAGGTAATGGCGGGAAGATAAGACCATCTGTAGGTCGTCAAGGGCCGTCTAATGCACATCCTATGGGCAAGGGCCAACGCCGTGAATACAACGCGGTTCTGTATTCTGAGGGCGCATCATGCATCAGTGGTTGTGGCGGCCCGGACGGGAGAAGGAACACGTTGTGGCACAGCAGTGAGAGCTATGGCGAGGCCTTGTCAATTCAGTCGAAGGAGCCGTATACATGATTGGCTTGTCCGAGTCCAAAGTGGCGTGCCGGGTACGGAAAGTCTGTATGCGCGTAGTATGTCATGAAGGTCGTTGCAGTGCTGATCCATGTGCAGCGTGCGCTTGTCGCTACGTTCCGCTAGTAGCATCCAAGCCCGTATAGCTAGCTCTGTCTGTCATAACGCGCAGTGACGGTACTAGATGAGTATAGTAAGTAAAGTCCCAGACGGAAATAATACACACGGACCTGTCCCCCACCCCGATATGCACGAAGAACCATTCAAGCTGTCGATCCTCATCAAGTCTAAGAGATGTTAGAGTTTCCTGCTCCGCCCATCCAAGCGCAATAGAAGTACCATATCAAGAGAACAAGGCCGCCCCGAGAACGAATATGGTAGGTCTGTATGCTTGTATGCGCGCTTGATTTGCTTGGTCTGCACAGCTAGGTTGATTCATGAATTCATGACGCTCTCGGGTCCATGTGCATCGTGCGCCTATGGACAGTCGGAGTACCTCTCCGGCGTGAGCGGCGGTGGTCGATCAATGTAGGGTAGAGTAGGGTCCATGAGCGCCTTGCGTGATATACAGCGGTCCCGTGAGTCCGTGAAGGTCCCGTCGTCAGTCAGTCTTGACCAGTGACTACTTGCGCAGCGGCGGGCGACGGCTGTAGGCCGTCAAGCCTTGAAGATGTATCTCCATATGGGCAAAACTGGCTATTTGTAGCCCCACTCAAAGTTGCGCTTTCCCCGGTCCTAGTCTAGCTAGAATCGCATCGGGCTAGCTCAAATGTCGAGCTTTGAAAGCGCGCACGCGCGATTAAGGGTAGCTTTGCGGGGGGCTAAGATAGGCACCCGCTCGCAGGGGATAGTTCACGGTGGGCGCACCCGAGAACCGAAAGACGGGATGGCGCGTCACTTTTCATTATGGCGGCCTCGGAAAGACGCTGGATCTATAGGAACTCGGGAAGAAGTTCGACCTCGAAGAGGTGCCACCCTGTCAAGCAAACTCTTCCATTTGCTCACGCGTCGTATAGGGAGAATGAGAATCCGCGGAGATCTGCCTGTGTGCGAATATTGACAGGAAGGATGGTGTATTGTTGGTTGTTGGAGATGGGGTGATAGCTTGATGATAGGTTTAAGCTGGAGATGCGATGGAATGGAGTTGAGATCGAGGCCTGTCTGAGGGAGTGAGAGTTGAGCTGGCGTGCGCGAATGGATACGGGCCGGTTGGGATGAGCCACAATTCTCAGGGAGAGTTCAGCGAGCCAAAGACTCCTTGGTCGGTATTGTCCTGAGCAGCAGCCGGAGAGCACGGGTCGAAGACTGGCGCTCCGAGCGCGGAACGTCTCCGGAACAGACGCGCGCACGACAAGCCTGAGCAAGTCCGGAGGCTGAGCTGTGGACGAGTGGTCCCTATCTTCGTCCTGGGAAGAGATTACAGAAAGGAAGGGAATACCCCTGTTGATTACACTGATGCAGAGATCTGTGATCATCCCGACTTCTCACCAGGGCAGAGCACAGATGGCACGCTAGTCATAGAGCCCGCATCTACACGCCGAGATGAAGCGGTACAGTACCGCTGATCATGAATTGTGGACATCGTGTTTAATGGAGATGGACTTGGGTGGATCTTAGATTTATGGACTTGTGGACCGGGTGGAACTGCGCCCGCCCGGGGTGAACAGCGAACAGCGAACATTGGCATGGCATGATGCATGGGAGCGGGAAGGCGGTGACGCGTCCCTCGTGCTCTTCTGAGCGCATCTATACGTCTTCGCAGTGCATCGAAGATTTGCTCGTAGGGTTGTAGATCGGGCTCGGGCTCGGGGTCTGCGAGTCGGACTCGGTACTTTGGACGAGGCGGAGGACGGGAGAAGGAAGAGAAGGCCGCGTCGGTCACCCGCGGCGAGCGCGGACGCGGTTTGTGTGCGCATGCAGATCCCCGCGTGGACGGGCACACAATTCATGCGCTTGCACACACAAATCTCCAACTTAAAATTAAATGGATTGAATTATCTGTCATTTATCCTCCTCCTCCCTCATCCTCATGCCCACCAATCACGGCCATCATCCGGAGTAAACAGGACCATACGGCCGCCTGACAAGGGTATTCTACAGAGAATCTGGTAGAAGAGGGCAAGCGCGCGATGAGAGAAGCGCGGGTAGGAAAGGATGCGGGATGGGTTGGCCAGCGCTGCTGCGGTGAGATTTACGGCAACGGTCTAGCTTGTGGCGGCGATCTGCGAGCGCCTGCTCATGCGCGGTTTAGCTCGCCTCGCGTCCAGGGCGGGCGGACGGCCGCGGAACTTTCTGCGAGGTACCTCTGTAGTCCTCCGAGACACCGTGCTCGATCGTTGAACGTTGAACGTACAATGGCGGGGCCACAGAGGATTGCGGAGGAGGAAAGATCAGAATTGAGCGGGCGGGCGATCGCCCTGGGGAGGAACGTAGGCGGGCTGAAATGGGGCAGGCGCCCACCGAGAGGCTGGCGACGGACAACCGAATTGGGAATCGCGGTCTATACGGTGCGAAGCGGTGCTGACGGGCCCTTGCTTCCTGCGCTCATCTCTCATCAGCCTCGTCCCGTCCTTCCCGTCCCGTATAGTTATTATTTACGACAGACCAGTACTTAATACCGCCGTTGTCCGCTGTCCTAATCCCGTTTCCCCTACCTATTACACAATCACCCGCAATGGACGCGCACTCGTTCCCGTCCTCGTCCTCATCGCTTCTACCTAGTAATACTCCCCCGCAACACACACAGCACGTGGAGGAAGTCGAGCCCTCACTGAGCGCACTCGACGCGTTCGCCACATACGGCGGCTTGACCCGACCGCTGACGCCGCAAGAGGTGGACAGGCTGGCGCTGCTCGAACGCCTCAAGCTCTTCCTCGCCACCGCACCCGCCGCCTGGTCATCCTCCTCGGCCCCGCCCACGCTCTCCCACCCGGCCCTCAACCGCTTTGCGCTGCCCAACGGTGAGCACGTGTCCTGCGTGCTCTGGGGCGGACTGTACCACATCACCGGCACGGACATTGTTCGCGCGTTGGTGTTTCGCTTCGAGGCTTTCGGACGGCCCGTGCGCAACATGAAGAAATTCGAGGAGGGCGTGTTTTCCGATCTCAGGAACCTCAAGCCTGGCGTGGACGCGTGCTTGGAGGAGCCCAAGAGTCCTTTCTTGGATTTGTTGTTCAAGTACCAGTGCATCCGCACGCAGAAGAAGCAAAAGGTCTTTTACTGGTATGCATTTACAACTAAACCGAGTATGACAGCACGCTTAAGCGCCCGTGTTCGGCAGGTTCTCGGTCCCGCACGACCGCCTCTTCCTCGACGCGCTGGAGCGTGACCTGAAGAGGGAAAAGATGGGGCTCGAGGCCACGACCGTCGTGAGCGCCGAGCCTGCGTTGAGCTTCACGTACGACCCCAAGCGCACGCTCTTTGACCAGTTCGCGAACAAGTCCTCCCACGCTCCCGGTCCCGACGACGCGTCCTCGACATCCAACTCGCCCGCTTCTTCGGCACACGCCGAGTTGCCATCCATCGCCACCTCCGGTTCGAGCGGACCGGGCCCCCACCCGGCCTTCTTGCACATGTTCTCGCTCTTTGAGGGCTCTCCTTCCTACAAGACCCGTCGCAGGCGCCAGCCAAAGGCACGCCGCTCTGAACCCGGTTCGCCCGCTCATCAGCAGCAGCGGTACCTGGACGAGTCCCAGGTCAGGCCTTCAGTCGGCCACTCGCTCGGTTTGAACCTCACCGCGGGCGACACGTTCCTCGCTCAGGCTAACCCGCTTCCCCGTGCCGAGAGCCAAGCTCAGCAGGCCGCGTCAAGTAGGCCGCGTTATCTGCCTGCTCTCGACTCGTTGCCTCAGCGCGGTCACTCGTTCCCAATGTATGCGCCTTCGTCTCGTGCGCCTTCTGGTTTGCAGTCCAACGCCTCTTATGTGCCTGCACCGTCTGGTCCTGCGCCCGGAACGATTCGCGCGTACCAGTGCCCGCTTTTCACTTGTGCTCGTCTGTTCAAGCGCATGGAGCATTTAACTCGCCACGTTCGCACGCATACGCTTGAGCGGCCTTACCCGTGCCAGCGCTGCCCCAAGCGCTTCGCTCGCCAAGATAACCTTCGTCAACATCTCCGTGTGCATCAGCGTGCGGATGATGGTCTCGGTCTTGTCGGCGCAACTCTTGATCAGGAGGGCGGTGAAGACGACGAGCTAGCTGATATGGGCGGCGTACGTGCCGTGGAGATGCTCCTGGGCGATCGCGAGATCGGCGAAGGCGGGCTCACGCCTCCGCCGGGCGCCCAGCCGGAGTACTATGCTATGCCCGCGAATTGGAGCAGCACGAACAACACGGGCTCGCCGGCGCCTTACAGCCAGCCTTCACCGCCTCCGTACCAGACGGTGTCGCACTCGTACAATGCCTCGCCTGCACCGTACAGCGCTCCGCTCCACCCGAGTCACTCGCACACTCTGCCTGTATACGGACTCGAGCCTTCTACTGGACCTATCAGGAGGCATCGTAGTGCCACGCCCACGATCACAAGGCCGAGCACGGGATTCCACCCTTACGCGGCAGCGTACGCTGCTGGTGCCGAGGGTATCAGCTCGAGCAGGAGTAGTCCGGCTGGGTACAGCGCGCCGCTCGGCAACGAGTTTTCTTACGCGCCAGTACCTGTTTCGGGGACGTCGTACGAGCCGGCGAGCTACGAGGTGCAGTCTGGACCTGTCGCGGGGTATGAGGCGGGCGTTGGGTATGGGTACCCCATGCCTTCGCAGACGCCTGCACCCGCTGCGACCCAGCAGCAGCCGGGATTCTTCGAACAGGGGCAGGGATACTACGAGAGCGGGATGGTCATCTAGACTCGCTCGTGGATGCCGCCGCCTTCTTTCGCCATTCGCCGCCATCAACATCAACAACATCGACTGGTCTTTCAAGCGCAGGAAGCACCGTCTCGATGAAACTTCCGGATTCATACATATAATCTCGCCTCGGAACCTACTTTAGTATACCTTCTAATCTGTTTTCTGTTCTGTTCTCTGTGTTTCGCTCTATTCTGTGTCTCTACCTCGCTCCGCTCCGCTTTGCCTTTTCCCAACTTGTCTGTAGCCTGCCCCATTCTGCCAACCCTGTCTATCACCCTCCGATCCTTGCCTCGTCCAGTGTGTCCATATCTGCATTAGTCGTCTCGTCCCGTCTCGGTTCTTCTCGCCTGCATCCACGACTTCTATATTTTTCCAATTCATTCATCTCTGCCTCCTCTTACACTTCGCATTCGACCTTCTACGTTCGACGTTTTACTTTACCACCCTTTTGCCTTCTTTGCTTCGCCCGCTTTGATTCGGCCTTAATTGCTTCAACGCCCCGTTTCGCTTTGCTTCTACGCTGTATACTCTTACTCAGGACGGACTGTGACTTACGATACCATTCATGCCATACCCATTTGGCCCGTAATACCTCTTATTAATGACATTCTCCCCTCCTCGTTTCTCACTCTATAATACTGTTTCACCTTTCCGATCCCATCATCCAACATGGTCGTCTTCCCCCTGCAATATCCTCTCAATCCCGCTTTCCACCACGCAAAATACGTTTCTTTACCATGTTCGTCGATCCGCTCTGAATCTCAAGATTTTATGCACGCACCCTTTCCATACTTTAAACACCAAGTCGTACTTATAATGTTTCTTTCGAGGAAGTATGGCTTTGATTCATGGAAACAGTACTGTCTTTACGCAATACAGTGTTTGCCGCTATGCTTTTTTCTACAGTGTCTTTGATCTATGTGGCCGTCAAGTCGTGAGCCCGAGGCGTTGGCCACACACGTCCTCTTTTTCCGTCGTCACCAGTGTATATGCGTCGACATAGACTTATCGTGTACGCAGTGCCGTTCAAGCTATACACCGACATACTCCCAGAGTACGGTATGTTGGACTCGAGCAGGAAAAGTTGTGAGAGCGGTTTCTTTGGTTAATGGAGAAAGTTGCAGCTTCACGTACCTCCGCGTACGCCGACCGGTCATATAGGCAAATTTTATGCTGTACCTCGCGCGCAGACTCCCGAGCCGTCTCGACACGAGTCTCTTCGTCGGAACCGAATAGAGAGATTCGGGGTGACTTGGACTTGGAGGCGGGAGCACCGTGGTGCTCGGAGATCGCACTCAAATAGGCGCCATCTCTAGTGCAGAAGAATACACAGGAGTCAACCATGCGCATCTGGAAGCTGTGCCGTGAACAAAATTATACGGAGCCTCTCTCGACGTCGCAGTTGCTGTGAGATTGTCCTCTTCTATGAGGGCACTAGTACCGGGTCTAGTCTAGCAGTGCCGCCCTACACCAGAGCCCGCGCCGTGGTCTTCGGAGGTCGGACTCAACAACTTACCGATAGCCGGCGCATCGCTATCCGAGGTAATAAACAGATCTGCGATTGTCATTTGTGGGAAATGGATAGTGTGGGTACAAGCGGGCGCGCAGGGACTCGGACAACAGCAGTACAGGATTCACAACCGAGGTCGTAGTCGAAGCCAGTCGGGCTCCCGGTCGAGGTTAGACCCAGAAATAGGTGAGGTGTAGTCATAGGAGGGCGTAAATCCGAAGACCTTGCGGGGCTGCTGAGTCCGGTATATGGAGGGGTACAGCGCTAGCGGGTAGAGGATAGCATGTGGCGACCATGAAATGCGTTCGCAACGCCGTTTAGGTTCTATATCAGTCGAAAGCCATCTTTTCGTGATGAGTCTCTGCTAAACAGCTGCGTGAAAAAAATGAAGGTCGGTCGTCATTGCATACATAGGCGCATAGAACCTCATAGGGCCGTGATCGCTGGCCGCGAAAAGACGCAGAGCATGTCCGAGTCATCGCGGAAGAAACTCGATATTCTTGAACCTTTGCATGGCTTCGCGCAAGTATATGAGAAGACATGAGTGTGCCACGGATGGCTGAACCTTCACCTAAAGCTTACGGGTAAGGATAAAACCTCATGGTGGCTTGAAAGCAAGACCTTGAAGGCGACGTCGCGCCAGCTCGAGCGCCTCTGCCCCGGCCCGGTTAGTCCGGTGGGGCAGATCTAATCTAATCTAACCCAAACCCTGCTGCCATGTTGCTACCATGACCCACAGTGCAAGCCCAGGATGACCTTGCTCGGTACCCTATCTGTCGTCTTTCGAGCTCCCAAGTGCTAGCACCCAGCAAACTGCTGGTAGCCAGCAACATGCAGTCCAATGCTCCCAGTCAAGCAGGCCCGTCGGGCCCTCCAGGGTACTATCCATCTCTCTTAGGCTAGTAACGGCATATCTCGTCCTTACGCTTACGGACAGGACTCGAATGCAATGCTACGCGCCACGGTCGATCAACAACAAGATCTCGTACGCTACACTCGAGACCTCAATCATTGGTTCGACCAAGACCGCATCGAGCGACGACGTGATGTGCGCGCGATACTTGGGTCTCTTAAGGACTTGCGGCGTAACGTTCCTCGTACGTCTCCTTATACCTGTATACCAGTTCTGAAGTTGATCGATCGAACCAAAGCTGTCAATGTTCCCGCGTCGGTACCAGCGCCAAGCACTACAGTCCGAACTGGCACTACGCAGCGACCGGTTATACCAAGTCCTCCGATAAGCCATACTGGCCATAGGTCTGCTCCTCGCGCGCAGACCCCCGGGCCAAACAGATCCGGACAAAGGCCACCTGTCATTCCTTCGTCTTCGTCTGAGTCGGGGGCGGACCTGCGTAGAGCCTGAACTTCAATCAGTGTCTCAAGCAGTCGCCGCGACTTGAGGCGGCATCGTTGGCTCCGGAGTACAAACTGAGAAGGGGGCTATTAGTGGTTCTGCGATTGTTCAACATTTGGATAGAGATAACGTGGATACAGCGAGGACAATGCACGCGGGATAGCAGCGGATATCATAACCAATATTGGGGTCTATGCCATTCATGTTTGAGTCGTGTCAGATCAAAAGAGAGATCAGGAATGTTATGAAAGCGCGTTCATGCCTCGTATAGAGACAGGTGTAAGTATCTTGGAGGTCGCGCGACGGGACGTGTAGGGGTGGCGGACAAGGGCAATGGGCAAAGGGAGATGCGGCCTATGGCACTGCAGCGCCGACAGTCGTCGCATCTGCCATCGTGGCGTCGCCCGAGCCATCATCTAAGTCGTCCGCAGAAGGCACAGCGGCAGATGTCGCCGCACCCGCAGCTGTCTGGCCAGCCTGTGGCGCCGCAACGTCCCTGCAAACGCGCGTTAGCCACAATTATGCCACCCACATACAGTATCAAGAGAAGTCAGAGCTCACCATTTGATCTGAAACCTCGTAACGCGCGGCTTCGCACTAATATCCCTCACAAGCCTCTCAAAAGCGACCTGTCCTGGCGGATTCTCCCTGTCTACCTCATCCCTATACTCCGTATTCTGATAGTAGCCCACCCTCACAAATTCCTGTTCCCTATAACTCCCCGTCAAAATCAACGCAGCGACGCCCAGCACGTCCTCAGTTGGTATCTTTGCAGGATCTGGAGGTGAACCTTCGAACTCGAACGCGTTGACGCCGACGGGTACAGGGCCAACCAGACAGTCGTCCAGTTCTTGGTCAAGGTCTTCACGACCGGGTGACGAGACGTAGATAAGCCGCCATTCGAGGTCGTCTTTCAAGGGTGCTATGCATTCGAAGGTAACTTTGAAGTGGTACGGCGAGAGGAAGTCCGCAGGGTTGTTCAGGAACTCGACGTTCCTATGATTCGCGCATTAGTGAAACACTAAGAAAGTACCAGGATAAAGATACTTGCCTAATAGTGACAATAGACATGGTGGGTAAGTGGGGAGGAGGACGTGTATGTGGCAGTTGAAGGCAGGACGCGTGCGACGCGCGTAAACGAACCGCGTCGGCGGTCACGTTGGCGCGTACACGTTTCCCAGGCCTCACGCAGGCTGAGGTTGCACCTGCACCTCCATGTTCCTCTGCCTGCGCCCTGCGTCCAGGGCACCAGCATATCGTAACCCACACTTGTAAGTCGATGTGATACAAGGATGATGAGCCTTCGAGGCGGCGCCTTTCGCTGGATCTCATATCGCTCTCCGAGTCGCTTTCGCATAGCTGCTCAACATCTGCTGCAGTACTTCGGTTGTTCCCTTATCGCTCTGTCAGGTTCATTGGCAAATCAACATGCCAGCTGTATTGTGCGGGATCTCGAACACTCATCTATGATCTGGGTCCAACAACATCGCGACGATCAGTAGCTGTGCGCAAGCATCGCGTTTGATGGGCAGTGTCCGCGCACTTATAAGACACTCTCGCGTTGGTGAAGCAAGCATGTCTGGATCTACTACCGCGATAGGGCTATGTACGTCAGATGATGTCACGATCTGCAGCAGTTCTAGGGCTTACGGTTTCTAGCGTCTCATCTACCTACTCCAGGATGGAGAAATCTTGACAGACATGCATTGTGTCGGCTGGCCGTAGCTTTAGAGGAGGCCCATCCCCCAATGTCCAATGACATCGGCTGGCTTTGCCTCACGCATATCTGCCGCGGGTGGAGAATGACTTTACTGGACCCTGAAGCGGAAGACGACATGGAAGCGCTGTGGGCGCGAACATGCAGCGTCTTCCCCTCGGAGGACGCCATCGCAACGCTCAGCAATCGCGCCGGGAAGACCCCCTTAATCATTGCGCACTCTTCCCGCTTGTCTAAAGATCATGAGATGAAACTCATACACGCCCTGGCCCCGATGCTGGCCTCTGTGCGCGTTCTGTCCATCCACGCACACTCGTACAACTGGGCGTCCTTACTCGCCGCAAAGCATCTACCCCAGCTCTCTGAGCTGTTCCTTGACGATCCTGTGCCACTCTCCTCTGAGGCACTCTACGAAGAGTCGTTCGCGTTGGAGGAGCTCTTGGATGCCCCAGCGCTTAGAAGCGTTCACCTCCGAGGCGGTCGCCTTCTCCCACTAGACGTACCTTCGCTTGATACGCTGGTGCTGGAAAACATACGCACCTCCACATATCGCATCCTCGATCTCGTGAGAAAGTGTCCGCAACTCCGACACTTAACCATCGATTCGGGCACGATGCTGAGCGGCACGAGGCATTCAGATGCCCTGGTGTACCTTCCTGACCTTTGCACACTGCGCTTGCGCCTTCATCCTTCCGTGCGCTCCGAGTTGAAGCAAGGGATGGTGTACCCGGAAGACGTCCAAATAGACGAGTCGGACGAGGTCGGGATCGATGGGGCACCATTGGCGCAAGCGCCGGTGCTTCCGCTCGTAATGATGAACCATCTGGCTCCAGGAGAAGAGCCGGTAGAGTTGCCTCCTTACTCTCTGCTGCCACCGTAGATGTACGGACCAATCTATACGATGTACCCGCGTAGTCTTGATAACACACGTGATCGCGTTCTCATCATCATAACGATACGATGCTGCTTGCTCAGCCTCTTGCTTTCAACTCACCACCATCTTCATCCTCTTCATTCTATCACTTCACGCACCCTCAACTATCCCAATCGTGTTCCGAACCATGTAAGAGTAAGCTTGGCTAAGATGCCTCGCGTATAGCTCAATATGTTGAGCAGGATGTTCAACCTCCAGGACTTACCCGGAGACATTATATCCGACCTCTACCAGGCACTGTTTGCGATAGACCGACCGACTCCTAGTAATCTAGGATGGGTACGAATGACCCATGTTGATCGAACATGGAGAAGCGTCGGCTTAGATCTTCCAATTCTCTGGGCTAAGGATTATGGATCCATGGCGTCTCACGATGCAGTGGACGCCTTCCTCGCACGCGCTCGCAGCATCCCACTGACCGTTTGCATCTCCGAGCGCCTCAGCAAACGGCATGAGAATGTCCTTATCTACGCCATATCCGCCAATATACGCAGAGTTGAAACACTTTCACTCAAAACGTACTCATATCTGTGGTCTTCGCTTGTCGCGGGCAAGAAGCTTCCCGAGCTACGGATATTGGACCTGGACGACTCGAAATTGCACATGGACAGTGCATCAGAGTCTGCGCCCTCTGACTACCTGGAGATGGACTTCCCCCTACACGCACCGCAGCTCACGCATGTTAGCCTTCGAGGATGTAGACTGTTTCCGCTGGTAGCACCATCCCTGCTGTCGCTCACTCTCGCAGATCAGCGCACGACCTCATCCCGCGTACTCGATGTTCTGCGGGGCACGCCCAGTTTGGAACACCTAGTCCTCGACATGTCGATTTTCAACATATACGCTCGTGATCAAGTCGAGCGTCGCGCTCCGGTACATTTGCCACACCTGCGTACTTTCCAAATCCTCCCCGCAAGCGGACCGTCTGCGAGAGGAACCCTACCACGCACGAGCCATCGGTTGAAGAATGCGCTCGTTCTACGCATCATCACGCCGGACGATACAGAGAAGGCCATTGTCGATGTTGACGATGATCCCGCCATCCTCCCACCGAATCCTGAGATCCAAATGGCGCAGGCTCCTGGCGCACCACAGCTTGCCCTAGGGCCCGTTGAGCACCCGCACATACCGGTTGGCCTGGTTGGCATTGTACAACCACTCGGGTTTCATCTTGAGCCCCCTTCGTACGAATTCGTTATGGCTCACGCCCCACCGCCCGCGGCAGTCGCCGCTCCAGCCGCTGTGCCCGCGCCGGAGGACGGGCCGAACTTACCCGCACCGACTGGCCCACCCTTCACGGAGCCTCCGGCCTATACTTTCTGAATAAGTGCACGACTATATACTTTACAGGTCGCTCTTCTATTGCCGTTTGCCAGGATCATCTATCTAACTTGTATCGGACACTGCTTACTCTGATGTTGAATTGCTGAACTGTATCCAGTTCGTGTTGTCTATAATCCGTGTATGCTATAAATTATGTATACCCTAGTACTGTAATCTGGCTCCAGTCACCTCGCGAGGTGATCTTCCGTCAAGTGGGATGACAGCAGTGCACCCTATGTCAATCCACCCGAATCCACCTGGCTCCCACCACTCGCCGACCTTGCGCTTGTCCTCGACATCAGCTACGATAGCACCGCCCAGAATGCTCATTCCGTTGGCGGCAGCCAGACTCAGCAGTCCTTTGTCCTTATCTCCCGTCTTTCGACGCTCTGATCCTCTGTCGGCTCCGCCGAACACGCCAGTGACGCCCGACTCATCCTCAATCTCTCCTCGTAAAATGGCATTCCAAGCTTCGCGAGCCTCAACGAGCTCCACACACGCGTCTCTCGCTTCGTGCTCGTTCCCGGAGAACGTTGCGAAATGCATTGCCAAACTGTGTGACGAGCGAAGACTCAGATGCATACGTAAAGCATGAGCAGGTGTTGCATGAAGAGAGGTCAGCGCCGTTGTCGAAGGGTGTTCGTGCTCGATCTTCGCGATGCTACGTTAGCTTTCTAGACCGAGGATCAAAGAAAGCGACGTACACGCAGGCCAAGGCGGGAGACGAAGGACAGCGAGCCGCCTCGCCATATAGGCAAAAGTGCGAGATCAAAAGGGCCGAGTCGATCACCAATTTCTTGTTAAGAGCATAAGCTTCCTAACTGACAAAGAGTAGTCTTAGGCTCACCGTCAAATATGCTACATGGACCATTCAGCGTCATAAGCCCCGTATCACTGACATCAAGGTAAGCAACTTGACTCATTCGATGAGAAACGACGAACCCAGCAAAGTACACAGCAACCCTTCTGGGCGGACTATCATCCTGTACAGCAGGCGGCATACGAGTCTCTGCCACCCAGCTAGCCCAAAGCGTTGTGCGAGAGTCAAGCACCCCTCTTCCGGAATTGTGTTGCGCGGGTGTACATGTGAAGCTGGCATATCGCCGATCTCTCGCCAAGTCGTCGGTTTCGCCTTGCAAAACCGGCCGGTCTGCTTGAGCGTCCGCAGGTAGAGATAGTGTTTCCCACCAGTCCATCTCAAACACTTGCGATGAAGGCACGTTTAGCGGTGCCGATGTAAAGAAAGCCTTCACGCCTGGCGAGGGTGAGTACGCCTGAATGATCCGATGACGTAGAAACACTGCGAACCTAACGGGACAAGGTAGCGAACGTTTTGCCTGTGTGTATCAGCGCGAATTCGCTGGTGTGTTCCAATGTCTAGATGATCATAGCTATTAATATGTCAGCCGTATGTAAAGGGAGAGAAGGAATAGACCGTACTGATTATGACTGATCACAACAAAATCGAAATCGGGTAGATCTTCTACCGCACAAGGAGCAGGCAGGCGTCGTTTAACGCCCGTATATTGCGTCGGCCCTGCTCGTTGCGAGTGTATAGGATCAAATAGCACACGGATAGGCTTTCCTCCAGTTGGGAGCGACACGAGATATGACTGGTGCAAGTAGTCAGCACATCACATCGTTGGCGCCTATTTGGAGGATGACCGAAGTCGCCAACGCGACCACGAGTGCCTCGGAGTTACCAAAATCTCGAAAGGAGTTACGCACAGCATGACCAAGCCATGTAGCCTTGATACAGTCTCTGTCCCCGTCGGGGAGGAAAGATGGAGTGACTACTTGCACCGACCGTATATTGGAGGTGTCAGTATGTTCGCGAGCCCATGCAAGGGGGATATAGGGCAATTGTAGGTTGAAATTCCAGCCCCATCCATTTTCACTTTGTTGAGAGGCCTCGTATTCGTCGTCGCCTTGGTCGACGCAAGGGTCATTCGAGGCTTCTCCATTTGTGGGGTCAGTGCGAACCCGGGATGGTTTGCGCGAGCGAGGAGAAAACAAGGATGGCGTGCGTGAGCCAGAGCGTCCTCCCGATCGCGAAGCAGGCCCTCCGAGAGTTAAGGAGGGGTTGCAGAAGAGGGTGCGCGAACGGTTTGCGTGGTGTTTGGGTAGCCCTGCCATGGAAGACGAGGTCAAGCTAGGATTCGAGGAGGCGGTGACGTCACGCGTTTTCTTTCGTGACTGTTGGCGGCTTACGCCGTCGCGCGAAGAACTCGAGTCAGCTCTTTGTGGCCACGCGCAACGCAATATTTTCGGCGTGCACGCACGTGCACTTTCCCATGGGCTTGAAGAACCGTCGCGCAACAAACTGTTGACTACCGGTATACGTATGGTTGATCCCAACCATCCGTCACTGCATATGTGCTGTATATATCTATTTGGACCATTGTATGAAAGAGAAAGCCGCCGATAGGCGAATCAAGGCAGATACAAGGGTATCTATGAATGCGAGCAAAATCGCAATATATTCGTATGGCTGATCTTGAGATATTCTGCGGGGCTAAGCGAGTGTGCGAGTACTATATGCATGCATATTGATCCTTGTACAGATTCGAGAGTGTCGCGAAGGGTTCGCGGCGTCGAGTGCCGCAGGGAGGGCTAGGATAGGGGGCTCTATCCACCGTGCTGTCCAAAAAACAATGGTTTGGAGCCAGTTTGCACGCTTTCTGGATAGGACATCAAGCCATTCGTGTCGAAATAGATGTATAGCACTGTTCTATCTCATCGAAAGTAGCATGTACGTCGGGAGCAGAGCTCAGTGTGGTCCTCAACCAGCCGGTGGCGTGAGGCCTCGCATGTGACTAAGTGTTTTTACATAAGCCCCCGGGTGCGTCTCCCGCTTGGAAGCTCGCGCTCCCGTGCACGCTTTACGCTCATCCGCTCATATCCATCCAGATCGAATTGGTGTAAGCTGGTCACATTTACCGTATGTTGGTACGCCCAATTCGTTTTTCAAAAAAATAAGGCCAGAATCACTACTTTCAATCAAGATCTCACTTATCCCCTTCGTATTTTTACAATATCGAATTGGACGTACCACAAGAGGCCCTACCCCATGATATCTGAAAAAAGATCGAGTTCATTAGGAGGGAGGGTAAGCCTACAACGTGCATTTGGCAGCAAAAGCTGTTATCAGCCGCGACGCGTCTGCACGGGCGCTAAACGGATTTGGCGCGGCGTTGCGCGTGGCCACTCTTTGTCTTGAGCAACCACCATCGAAAGAACGGTAAAGGCACAGTGTCACCCATCCGTTTCTGCCGCTCAATGTGCGCAAGGACAGATAATGACCTCCATAGACGTCGAGACTCTCATCAATCCTCCTACTTCAACTGCCTCTGCGGCTCTGAGTGTCGCCCGTGCATACTCTTCACCTGCGCTGGTCAACCACTGCTTGAGGTCATGGATATGGGCCTCATCTCTCGCAGAAACACAAGGGACTATGTTTGACCGTGAGCTACTGTATGTCGCTACGATGCTGCACGATCTCGGGGTCACTCCGCATTTCGACGCACACGAAGTTGCCTTCGAAGAGGCTGGAGGAGCAGTCGGCCGCGTTTTCGCGGCGGGAGCGGGCTGGTCAGAACAGAGACAACGTCGCGTTGCTGAAATCATCGAGAGGCACATGTGGACATCAGTGGATAAAAACACCGATCCTGAGGGCTATCTCCTGGAAGTCGCCACATCTCTAGACGTCTCGGGAGTTGCGCTGGAAATGTGGGATATCCAACTTCGCAAAGCAGTCATTGAGAAGATTCCGCGCCTCGACTTCTCCCAGACCTTCGTGCACTCCATTCACGAGCAGGCGATTCGGAAACCGAATTCGCAAGCAGCCCGGTTAGATAAGTCGGGACGCGTCCTATCTGGTGGAGAGGCTTGGGCCAAGTTCATAGAAAGCGCTTAGCGTACTGGGGCACTGAGCGCTGAGCATGTCTATATATGCATTACTCCACGTCATGAATGCGAATGTCAATGATGTTGAAAGAATCTGTCAACCTGACACATGGAGCTCACGCGGTTGCCCAAGGGTTCGAATACGCGCCCGATAATCGTTTTCGGTACCCTTGCTCATATCCACGGCGATGTTGAAAGAGATCTCTGCGATACCCCTCCGTCCTCACCCTGATCTTACCATCCTACCCTCTCAGCCATCACCACCGGTCATACGTACCCGGAGAGGCGGCTCTCCACAGGTCATTTCTCCGCCTTCCCCATACAACTTCGACCCGCCGATGCCTGGTGCACGCTCACCGTACTCCGTGCGGCGGGTTCCCTCTACTCCACAACAGCTGAAGGCACCAAAAACGCCAAAGACGCCAAAGACACCGAAAACTCCTCGCACTACTCCCTCGCGCCATACTATGTCGAGAAAGAGCTTTGGCACGCTGGCTCGCCGTATCTCCTCTATGACCTCGCGCCATAACTCCTCTGCCTCTGATGCGCCGCCGCCCATGCCACCGCCCTATAAGGGACCACCTCTATTCCCCCTGCCAGCAGAGCTTTCACAGTCCCCAGAACCTCTCGTGTTGGGCTCGTACCCACAGTTCTCGCCTTCCTCTTTCTTTCGCGGATTTGACGCTCTCCGAGACGATCAAGATAGTATCGACGGAGCCCTCTCTGGCGCACGCGCCAACGCAGACGTGTTCAAAGGCACGAAAGGGCTCGGGCTATCACCGGTCAAGTCACTCGAGGACCGTCCGCCTCATAGCACCCCGTCAACGGCCAGTCTTCGCAGCCCTCCACCGAAAGTTGGGTTGCCGCCGAGTCCTCCATCTATGTTTCCTCGAGTCAGTCTCTTTGACAGTGGCGTCATAGAGATTGGTCCCGAAGATGCTTTGAGCGATGAGTTCTTTGCAGACAATCGGCAATCCTTTGACCTTGGTCCCTTGCTCTTTGGCTCACCGCTATCTCCCGAGTCTTATAACAGCACATTCGCGTTCCCTGCTGCAACCAAGACCTCCGTTTCGCCTCATCCTTTGTCAAATTCAGCTGGACTGAAGCTCTCACATTCGTACGCTTTGCATCCTCAACTCGCAGAAACATCCGGATTGACGTCTTTCCCAGTGTTACTGATTCATCGTTACTGGATTCTCCAACGACCTTGCTAACCATCCCGACAATACCCTCATTTCCTCTCGAGCGACTGGTATCGTCGACGCACAACTCGGAGGACACGATCCGCTCGCCGAGCCTGCCCAATCTGCGCGAAGTTTTCTCCTCTGCTCAACCGCAGCGGACCTCGTACATCGCACCACATCCTCAGCACGCCTCGCCGCATCTGTATCTGAGTCCTCCGCCAGCACCTGCGTCGTTCTCGAACACATCTCCAGCACTGCTATCCCCGCCTCTATCAATCTCGCCCCCGCCTTCCGACTATTCGTCTCATATGCCGTCACCGCAACCCGGCTGCGACCCTCTAGCAGAGCTCATGGCGGTGGCAGCAGAGTTGAACTCGATGGTTCGCCCGCCAAGCCTTAGCGGGCGCATCATGCTGCAAACACGTTCTCCCACCTTCTCAGCTGTCACCAGACTATCTTCTCCCGTGATTTCTACGCGTCAAGACGCCAAAGCGCTTGCAGCCGAGTTCGAAGCCGCCGGCGAGCGAGTGCTCGAAGTCCGCGTGCACGGCGAAGACGTTCCGGCCATCGTCGTGGTGCGACCCGACAGCATGTACTCTCTTCACGCACGCGCTTTCTATCCTGGCGGCGCCGAACCGGTAGCAGGGACTGAACCCGATGTACTTCTTCTGGCGCCACCGCTGGCGGACGAGCGAGGTCGTGTGGATTGGTACGGGCATGAGCAAGATGAGCTGCCCGCCTACGAGTACTCCGAGCCTCTGTCGCTTCCAAAACAATCATTGGACAGCAAACATCGATTGAGTGTGCAACGGCGACCCACCTCTACGGACGATGTCTCGATCCACCCCGTACACCCGGTTGAGCGCACTAGCGCCTCTCTCGGACGCAAGCGCAGGTCACCCTCGGTCGTGCCTCGCGAGCGAGTGTACACAGGCTTGCAGGGCGTTCAGCCTCAATCTCGCGGCTCGCCTCGTAATCCTCCATCTCCTCCGTTCACTTCCCGCCTTGTTCCAGTGACCGACTATACTCCACCGACACGAGACCCAGTTACTATGACACAAAGCAAAGGCTCTATCTTCAAGCGTGCACTTCGAATGGCGTCCAATGGCTTCGATGTAGACGCTAGCGCTGCGCACTCTCGTAACCGTACGCAAACGGGCTCTCGCGAAGATAGGCGGCACAGGACGGTAACAGAGACCGGTTGGACTGTATCAGAAAGCGTACGATCGCGTCGTGGACGCACGGAGAGCGGACGGGCGAGCTGGCGCACGCTGTTTGAGCGTGGTGGGGGTAAGGCTCCTCCGATGCCCATCCCGATTAAGGAGGTCATTGGCTCGCCACGGCCATTGTCGCCAGTTGCACAATGGGGTTGGGCTGAACAAGGTGTACTGGTCGGTGTCATCTGAGGGTCTCCCGGTGAATGCCGGACGCTTGAGCTTCTGCCGTGCGTGTTGAGGGCCTTCTACGCTCGATGTCCCCGGCCTACCTCTTCTTTTACCCTATCGTTGTGTGCTATCTAGAGTCTCTCTATCCGTTCTACCTATCTGGGTATCGTGCATGTATTAAAGTGTTATCTCCTTGGCTTACACTCGAGGGTGATCAATAAAGCTACGATTGACGGCATGCCGTGTTTGCTTATCAAGTTGTCCAATAGTTCTGGCTCAAGTGGAGCTCCGAATGCAGGCCGCAGGCGTCTAAGCTATATAGGATAGGCTCGGTTATCGATATTGTCTTGTGATTAGGATGACAGCGAGACTGTACATCTCTAACTTCCTTTAAAAAGATAGAGAAAGCCAGAAAAAGGTGGGTAAAATCATCTACGGCCTCAGGTCGACTGGGTAAAGGGGTAAAATCACTAAAAGCATAACGTACGGAAGTAAAACAATCCAAAAGAGTAGCCCACCGCGGGGGTCGAACCCGCAGCCTTGACCTCTGGAGCGGGCTCCGCCCCCGGGATGGGAAAAAAAGCCCCCCGAGAGCCCCGGCCCGCAAGCGAGCGCCAGCGAGCAAGGGTCGGGGCTCGACGGGGCTTTTTTGACCAGACCGAGGGGGCGGGGCTCGCGGAAGAGGTCATAGACTACAGGGGAGGTAGCTTTGCTCTCGTCGTCGTCGTCGTCGTCGTCGTCGTCGACCGACATTGAGCTTGGCCGCGCGCCGTCGCCGTTTACCGCTCCCGTAAACAACGAGCTCTCTCTGAAGCCAGCGGGTTGGGACAACGGCAGCAAACTACTACTCCCATCCCTGTGACGCTCATCGTAAGAGGAGTCGAACGCAGCGTTGAAGCGCGCGCGGCTTCGCAGCCACTGCGCGGGAATAAACGCCACGCGTCATCTCTCACTGCTTTAACCGCAACCACCACGTCGGCTCCAGAGACCATGGTGCGCTCTCTCGCTGCTCTCGCACAGCAATCATACTGACTCGTCATGGCAGGCCCCGTTCTGAAGTCGCTGTACGTGAATACTCGTGCGCGCGCGACCGTCTTGACCAGTAGCCACGGTGAGCTATGCCACCCACCGATTCTAGCTCCCGCGCTCATCCGCAAGCACTCGCGCGTTGGTCGCGTATAGACGATGAATCTGCAGGCGAGTAACGGCCAGCGCAATTCTCATTGCTCGGGCATCAACCCCGAACTGGCAGCCTCCTCGCAGCCACGACGAGTACGCCGACCGGTGAGCTGTACCGCCCTGCCCGTTCAGTCTGCGTGCCCACGTTCGAATAGCTACGCCAGCAACATGTGTATCGGCTCCGGTTTGTCGAGAACCTGTATTATGTAGTGCCAATAAACATTTCTCGCCGTGCCACGGCGATTGCCGAGATTTTGATGGGATGATTCGTCCCGCGGCAAGCCGGCCCGCCGCTCCCGAGTGGCGCAAGTCGCGTTCGCGTCTGTATGCGCCCTCCCAGCTCGCCGCCATGGCCGACGAGCAAGAACCATGGGACGAGGCCCGCCTCCTCACCACTCTCGCCGAGGTCCTCGAGGTGTACATCCCGCAGATCGAGCCCACGACCGATCTCGACACCGAGCGCCGCGAAGCCCTCCGCCATCACCTCGACCAGGCGCATGCCATCCTTGCCAACCCGGAAGCGCCCCCCAGCCGTTACATCGGCCAGAGGAGTGTGAGCGCCGCTCAGGCTCGCACGGATGCTGCCGACGATCGTGTTCGCGCCCTGGTCGAGCTCGCAGAAGAGCGCGACGAGCTCGTCCCGCAGGGACACCTCCGACAACTCATCGTCGGCGGTGTCCCCCCCGGTCAGCACTCTGATCAAGAAGACGCGGCCATCGCCCGCGCTTTTCGCGGCTATGATGCTCCCTCGTATGACGACCTCGACGTGGAATGGGTACGTTCATCTAAGCCACTGGCGAGCGCGACGCGACGTGCTTATATGCGCATACAGCCGGCGGCCGACACCACAACGCTGGAGGATTACTGCTCCGCCTCCCGCCTTCTCGACGAGAGAACCTCTGGAGAAGATCACGCCCGCGCCGTCGCGCGCAGCCTGCACGTCTATGCCGACCCCGCCGGTGCGAGCTGGCTCGTCGAAGTCGTCCGAGCTATGGAGGCGCTCATGTACGCCCGCGACTGCGTCGACTACGTAGGCGCGGGTAAGAAGAAGCGGGAGCGTACGCAGACGCTTCACACGCTGCAGTATCACACTTGGCTCTGGGCCCGGCACCCGGAGGACGGCCACCTCGACGAATCCGAGCTGCAGCACTGCGACTACTACGAAACCGAACGCGCCTCGTTTGACGTGGAAAATACCAAGGTTCAGCGCATGCGCACGCGCCTCACCCTTCTCTACGACTGCATCGGGCCCGCTCTCCTCCTCGATCCGACGTGGACCACCTCTAGCTGCATGCACGTCAGCGCGCCATTCCTCGGGGTCCTCAAAGCGTTCGATCGTGCCGTCTCGGAGGATTCGGTCTTGGCTGATCACCGGCGCGAACGCGCCGAGGTCTCGCGCGAGACGCTCGTATTCTTGGTGGACCACATGGTATCGGGGCAGGAGCTGAATCGGTACATCGAACACTTCTTCAAACGCTGTCCCGCAAAGTGCACCCTGCCTTCGTAGCCTACGGCCGCTCTTGGACATTTCACCCCACACCCCGTTTGTTAAATGCGTAGTTGGATTGCTAGCTATGCACCCTTTACACGTGTACACGTAGCCGTATCGCCTCGCTCAAAAGATGCCTTCTTCGATCGGTATTTGGACAGTGAACGAGACCCGCGAGTTCATGTACGACTTGTTAGACAGTGTACATATACCACCAACCCCCGTACAACCCATATTGCAGTATCGCGCGCCCAATGCCCGCGCCATATTTCCATTCGACGTGCACGAAAAGATGCCTGCCAGTGAGTCTGCCAAGATCAGCGGTACGCCTGAGGTCTGCCGCCATCGTACTGGCGCGTACTTGTCCCAATTGCTCACAATTACGGTTACTCGATTGTGTGTTCACTCCGCCTCCATCATGAGCGACGATCGTCTACTTACGCAGATGCACCAAATCGTGGATAGGTTAATCTGACGTCCGCTACGCTGGAGACCAAATGCCACATCGCGACGCGTCGAATTAACTCACGTGCTCCACCGTTCATCCCAAAACCGCGCGTCGACTGCTTGTTCAGGACTGTGCTCCGACGTCCATGCCTCTCCGAAACACCAAGTACCTATTCGCCTCGCTCGCGGAGCCTGAAAAATATGCGCGTGAGGCCTTGCCGCATGCATCGGCGACGATGTCAGCCTCTGTTTGTCCCGAACGAGCGTCGCCACGTCCTCCTTGAGGACAGAGTTCGCACTCCGAGAGCTAGCATTGTCTTCTTGCCTTCCGTTTTCAGCAGTGAAAGCTTGAAGGATGTCGTCTGCGACGTCTCCTCGCCGGGCCGGTGTCAGTCTGCAGCGTCGCGCCCCGCCCTCGGGCCTGGCTACCTTACGGGCGTATAAAGACGTACTCTATTTCTCTGCTCGTCTCTCTCCCGATGCCCCGCAATCCTACCCTCGATACTGGGACTTCCGGAGCTGACATTCGTCGCGCGGTTCAGCGCGAGGATCCCGCCGTCACCTCGCTCAGCGCAGCCGGTAATCCGTTCCAGGCTGGTCGTATCGCGACCCTCACAAATGTACGTATCCTCCTCGATAGAAAGAGACCACTGGCGCTGACACGTCCGTCGTACAGAACACCGTCAACCCCGCCCTCGGCGGCAACCCGGGACCGACAGCGGCCATGCCGCCGCCTCCTGCACCAGCTGCCGCCGGCAGAGTGCCTCTTCCCGGTCAAGCGGCAGCCACCGAGCGGCCGCTCATGCCGATCCCTTCATTCATGTCTACGGCCAAGGCCAAGCGCATCGACAAGGCGCTCAAGCAGATCGTCGAGACCAAGGGCTCTGTCGAAGCCTACGCCGCCGACCTCTATGCGGCATCCATCACACAGAAGGACGTCACCACACCGTCCGCGGCTCGTGCTCTTCGCGACGCAGGCACCTATTGGCACGCCTACATCCCGCGACTGACCCCGTACTTGGACGAGGAAAAGTACTGGACACCAGCCGTCATACAGACGTACGCTCGCATGTGCCTCCGATTCCGTGTACGTTCGCTTCATCTCTCCCTCGCGCCCAGAAACCTCGCTTACGTCTCCCTTGCAGACCGAGAATACCGAAGGGCGTGGCCCGAAGGATCTCACCACCGGCAAGCGTCCCATGGTCACGGCCTCGACGGTCGCCAAATGGGCGATGTCGTTTATCAACGCTATCGTAAAGTATTGTCATGACCCCGTCACCTTTCAGAGGAACGGCGTCAAGATTCTCGTCAGTGGCCTGTACGCGGATATGGCCGCCGAAGTCAAAGATCGTACGTTCGCCTCTTGCACCCCCCCCCTTCCCTGCCTGGGTTGACTCGAGATCGTAAAGTCGTCCACGAGCACAAGCTCGTTCGCCACCGTAAACAAGCACTCTTCTGGGGCCGGCGCGAAGTCCAGAAGCTCATCCAAGAGGGACTCTCCGACTCTTCCAAGATCGGCCGCCTGTGTCGCCTACAGACGATCGTCCTCATCGCCTGCGCCTTCATATTTTGCTGGCGCGCCGGTACCCCTACCTGTTCGTATCCGGAATGGGCGGAAGAAGGAAAGTTCCTCATGTGGGAATTCACCAAATTCGAGCGTCTCGCCCCGGGAGTCTTCCGCGTCACCCTCAGGCTCAGGACGTGGAAGGTGAAGCCTGCCGTCGTCTCTGCGAGCTCCTTCTGACCCATCTCGCTCTCACAGGGGGAAACCGGCGTCGCGGCCACGGAAAGGGAGTACGTCCTCGAGTCCGTTACGAACGCCCACAACGTCCTGTTCGACGCCGCCATGTGGTTCGTGCTCTTTGCCTGGCTCCGTGGCATCTTTGGCGACCTGTCGTTCGACGAGCTCATCAACGGTGAATCGTTCGAGATTGTCAAGTTGTCCAAGTTCGACGACAAGCCGGTGTATGTACCCCCTCCCGCCCCTCGTGTCAGCCGCTCACACTCCCTCGCGATCAGCTTCTGCGCGTTTGCCGACAACGACCTCGTCGTGACGAAGCCGGCCCTCTCCAAGCAGGCTTACGAGACGACCAAGCTGCTCGCTGTCAACGCAGGCCTACCGGCAACCGGCGTCCTCACCGCTCTTCGCCACGGTGGTGCCAATGCCGTACGTTTTTTTTCTTCAATCTCACCGTTCGAAACTCAACGTGGCAACGCATCGCAGTGGGCTCTACAAACAATGTCTGAGATCTCCGCCACCGTGCTCGGCCACACCGACAACTCGCGCAACCGTACGCTCCACAAGCACTATCTACGAGGCACCGGCGATCTTCCTCTCGTCGCCATTCGTCTGGGCGCGTACAACCATGAGATGTCCGATCTGAACAGGGTGAGCCGCAGCACTCACCCGTGCCCTTACTTCTACTTTAGCTTCTCACCTGTGCTGTTCAGACCCGCCTCCACATGCGCGATATCGACTCTGATGCCGTAGTCGCCCTCGCCGGGTTCACCGCGCTCGAGCGCGAGCGTAAGCGCCTCGCCGAGCTCCTTTCTCCCGACGATGATGACTCTGCCAACGCCCGGGTCACAACCCACACCACCAACCGCCGCACCCAATACGGTACTCGCTCCGTCGACGTCGATCTCACGCAAGAACATCGCCAGGAGATTCAGGTCAGTCGCAAAAGCCTCGTTCCCCCGTCGTCGTCGTCGTCAGCGGCTGATGTTCGTCACAGGATCGGATGCGGCCGCACTACGACACGATGGACGCCACTTACGCCCGCCTGCTGACAATCGTCGACGGCGCCGAGAGCCACGGCTTTGAGCCCAACCTCGATCACGACGCGGCCCTCCGCCCCAAGTTCAGCGCCATCCTGGGCCGCGCCGTCAACTGCCCGAACATCGACCAGGCCAAGGAGGCGAGTGTTCGATCTTTGTCCTCATCTACATTCGAGACTAATACCTCGCCAGATCATCGCCGAACTCGATCAAAAGTACGCCGACAAGGTCAAGCTCAAGCGCTCGGTCACCAACACCGTCAAGAAACGCGTTCGAGCCGAACAGGACGACATCCTGCGCCACTTCCAGAAAACCAACGTCAAGATCACCGACCGTACAGATGCCGTCACCGCCACCGCCGACCCTTCGGCTAGCGCCGCGCTCGTGGACGTCGCTAACGCCCTCAAGTCCGTGTCCGCTTCGTCCTCGACCGCAACCCCGACCATGGCTGATACCGAGGCTGACCGCATCGGTACGCGTCTCCTATCATCTTCCTTCGCCGAGGACATCGGCCCTGACTCCCGTCTCCCTAGCTCGAGCAAAGGATGCCATGCGCCACCTTCACGTTCGCGGCCCCGCGTCTGACGCGCCTCTCCCCGGTTCGTCGCTTCCCCTCCACCGCTTCAAGAGAGCATGACTGACTCGTCAATCCAGATATTTCCACCTCTTCCCAGGACAAGATCGCGAGTTGGGCGAGACTGCAAGCCGAAGTCGACTCGCGCCTAGCGCGTGGCCGGCCCGACGACAGCGACGACGACGATGACGGCGAAGAAGAAGAGGCCTTCGCCGAACTTCGCCGCAACATCCCGCCGCATCTCGGTACCTTTGACTTCGGACAGGACGACGAGGTCGAAGACGATCAGGGACAAAGCAAGGGCAAGGGCAAGGGCAAGGCCAAAGCACGTCAACCCCGCACCGTCGACACCCAGGCGATCGACGAGCAGATGCACCTGATCAAGAATGAACCCCTTCCCGACGTCACCGCGAAGATGCTCAACGACAAGGACGATCCGGAGCTATTCAAGAACTTCGACGTCCGCGTGCTACGTGCCGGCCTCATGGCGTATGCGGCAGGCCCGGTACTCGAACATCGTAGGCGTCTACGAACCTACTTCGTTCGTCCAGTCCCGCTCGCACCCTTTCCTCGACTTGTACTGACCACCCGATAGAAGGAAGAGGAACCGGACAAGAAGAAGAAGTGGGTTTGCGACCAGTGCGGGCAAGCCTTCAAGGCTTGGGACAATCTCGATCGCCATCTAATGTACGTTCGCGAACTTCCCTTCCCTCGCCACCGAGCTGACGCTTCGTACTGCAGAACGCTTCACACTCCGTGGCGCATCTTCTATAACGGGCTTCCCAACGCCGTCAACAAACGCCACTTTTGTCCCGCCTGCCCAGACCGGTCAGTGCGCTCCTCCCCCATGCGTTCGTTGACCCTTGCTCACCGAAACCGCTCAGGGTGTTCAACCGCAAGGACGATCAACTCCTCCACTTCATCTCCACCGACTGCGTCAATCATGAAACCTATCGCGAATGGCTCATCGGTCACCGCGAAGCCAGCATGCACCAGTCGCACCACACCATCAAGGGCCAGTTCATCCAAGCGCACTGGCTTCTCTCCGCGGTACAAGACGTCGAGGTCGCGGACATTCTCGCAAACACGCAGGACGTCACCAAGGCTCGCGACGCCTTCCTCGCTCGTCATCCCATTCCCGAAGACGAGACGAAGCGCACGGCGAGCAAGAAGACCGCCGCCGGCAAGACTGCGAAGGCACCGAAGGCCAAGTCCAAAGGCAAGAAAAAGGCGCCGCCTCCGGATAGCGATGTTGAGGTCGTCAGTGACGACGGCGACGCGGGCGGCGACGACGGTGGAGCGGGCAGCGACGACGCTGATTATGCACCTGGTCCCTCGTCTGCACCGTCCAAGCGCCGCACGACATCGCGCACCAGGATCGTCGACTCGGACAGCGAGAGGGAGGTCCCTCCCGCTCCCGAGCCCGAGCCGGAACCTGCACCCGCTCCTACCAAGCGTAAGCGCAAACCTCGCGCCCCCGCCGCTGGTCCAGTTTCGTCCCTCGCCTCGGTCAATGGCGAACAGCTCCTCGAGCAATTCACGAGCGCCAACATCGCCAGCGCGGCCGCAGCTGCAGAGGCAAGTCTGCATCGCGTTTCCCATCCGCGTTTACCTGCTAACGTGTACCACTACAGTTTGAGCTGGACGAAGACAGCGGCCTCTTCCTCGACGAGCTCTTTAACGACACGCGGGAGTTGTACCAGGCCGCGGCGCGCGGAGGTGTGCAGCACGAGCACGCTTCTGCCTCGGCGGCGTCAGAGTCGGTCGAGGGGATCCTCGAGGCATTGGGTGTGGGCGACGACTCGATGGATGTTTCATAGCACATACAATGTACAATTACGCGCATACATATACTCTTTTCGGTCTCTACGACGCGCACCTCAGCCTCAACGCGCTCAGCTTGACCTCGCACATCTCCCGCTCCTCCCGGTTCCTCTCTCGGGCCGCTTGATGCTCTTCGATGCGCGCCCGTGCAGCGGCCTCTTCAGCAACCGCGATTGCGACCTTCGCCTCTGCAGCACCAACCTCGGCGCGCGCAGCGTTCTCGCGCGATATAGCAGCAGCAGCCTCGGCGCGTGCGGTGTTCTCGCGAACGCGACAAGCATCTTCCTCGATCTTGGCTGAGCGCACCCTCTCTGCGACCTTTACAAGCTGGTTCCGGAGTGATATCTTGAGGATCTCTTTCATAGTGCCGACGGCGCTATTGAAAAAAGGCGTGTGTGAGCAAGGGCGCGCATATATGCACCAACGCGCCACATACAGGGTCGCCGCAACGTCGTTGGATATCGGCGCCGGCGCAGCCGCTGTAGACGTCTTGCGCTTTTTGGTAGAGGATGATGCGGCGGCGGACATGATGGGTACGGCGGATAGCAATATGAGTAGCGATAGCTCGTGGTGGGTGGAGGTGAAGGAGGAGGACAGACCGACGCGCGCGGCCAAGTCGCGAACCACGTGGTCGCGTCGGCGCAAGCAAAAAGCCTCGTACCAACCAAAAGAAAGTAGCCCACCGCGGGACTCGAACCCGCAGCCTTGTGATTACGTTGAACCGTTAGGTAGTCCGTAAAAGTCACACGCTCTAGCCGATTGAGCTAGGCAGGCGTTGTAGATGTGTCTTTGCAATGCTTCATGTACCTTCAATCTCCATCCGGTCTTATCGCAGTATCGCACTTATCGCACTGCTGTACGTATACCCTTCCTGTTCGGATTTGGAGAATACTCCTATTGGCCGTAAAAGTCACACGCTCTATCCGATTGAGCTAGGCGGGCCATGGATGCTGTGTAGCGCAATTGTACATAGCCTGAACTGGCATCAAAGTTACAGTAGCTTCTCACAGTGCTCAGGCTTTACAACGCTAGCTTCGAACCTCCTCAGACTTTCATTGTGAGCAGGTCTCGACTTTTTGTAGCACCGTGTCCGCGGCGACTCATAATATTGCCTGTCAGGGGTGCCGGAGGCTGCTTTGACCCCGTCAATATCTTGCCGGACCTGAAATCATGCTCCGAAAATGTTGAAAATGGCTTTCGCCGCATTACGGGAGCCCCCTTCGGTCCTCCTCCTCTAGAAGCTTGGCTATCTCTTCAGCCGCTCTGCGAGTAGCCTTATCGTCTTCTGCGACCGGTGGATCATCCGCGCGCACGCATCACGCCGCCACGAACATCAAATCTGCTCCCCACCCTCAGTTCGCCACAAGATCATAACGTTAACGTACATCCCGAGCTTGTTTGCCCTGACGAGAGATACTCAAGAAGCGCGTGCAGTCCCTTACGCTCCTTGCTTTTCGCCCCCACATCCCTTCGCCATGGCCGACCGACGCGACTCGCACAGCGACTCGTCCACGTTCGTCGATGATGACAAGGAGCTCGTCGCGCTCGGCTACAAGCCCAGCTTCAAGCGCGAGTTCAGCAATCTCGCTACGGTGCGTAGACATGACCATGCCGACATTGCGGCAAGGCAGCTCACGCGAGCATCTACAGATTAGCTTCGCGTTTAGCATCATGGTACGCAAGTCCTGGTCAGTATACGCTCTGATGCTGAGGACGCGCAGGGCCTCTGTTCGTCGGTTGCGACGACGTTCAATACCCCACTGTTGACGGGCGGACCTGCGTCGGTGCGTTCCCTCTTTCGTCGCAGATGTTCCCAATCATTGAGTTGTGGCGCTTGTAGGTCACCTGGTGTTGGATTCTCGGCGCTACAATGTGCTTCACGCTCGGTGAGTTGATCCCCCGGACTTGTAGGCGCCTGTGGTGCCCCTCAGGCTCAAGTTACCTTACGCTTGACGAGCGCGCGATTGCGAAGGATGTTTGAAGTGTTTGGAGCGGCATGCTGACAATCGAGCTTTGCAGGCGCCTCCATCGCCGAGATTGTATCCGCGTTCCCAACGTCCGGCGGTCTGTACACGGCCTCCGCTAAGCTAGTCCCGGAGAGGCATCGTGCTATCGTTGGCTGGGTCGTAGGGTGGCTCAATATCTTGGGTCAGGTCGCCGGCATATCGTCGACGGAGTTCGGCTTGTCCAACATGATTTGGGCTGCCGTGGTCATCGCAAAGGACGGCAACTACGAGGTGACGAACGGCAAGATCGTTGGCTTGTTCGTCGGGCTGCTCTGCTTCCACGGCTTGCTTGTAAGTCGCAGTCGCGTACTTTGAGGACAGAAGAGAATACTCACATGAACCGCAGAACTGCCTCGCTACGCGTTATCTCGCCAAGCTTACGACCGGCTTCGTGTTCGTCAATCTTGGGGCGACTATCAGTGCGTTCGCTCTATATATCCACATGAGTCCGTATTCACATGCATTAAATTCCAGTCATTATCATTGTGCTGCTTGCGACGACACCGCTGCATGAGATGCACTCGGGCCCATACGTCTTCGGCTCTGAGGGCATCATCAACGAGACGAATGGATGGCCAGACGGTCTCGCTTTCTTGTTCGGCCTCCTCTCCGTACAATGGACGATGACCGTGAGGCAGCCTTTTATCGGTCGGAGAGTGTGTATTGATGGCTGCCATAGGACTATGACGCGACGGCCCACATCTCCGAGGAGGTCCGCCGGGCTGCCTATGCTGCTCCTGCGGCTATATTCATCGCTGTGATAGGAACCGGTCTCCTCGGCTGGTTGCTGAACATTACGTTGGTTGTATGCTCCGGCGACTTGTATGTGCAGTTCAGCTTGTGCTCTGAAAGACTCTGATCATCGTCTGCTACAGCGCGAACCTCCCAGGCCCATCAGGTTCTGCCTTCCTGCAGATCATGACGATGCGGATGGGCAAGCCTGGCGCCCTCTTCCTGTGGACGTTCGTGTGCTTCACAGCGTTCTTCGTGTGCCAGACAGCTCTGCAAGCGTGCTCGCGGACGGTCTATGCGTTCTCCCGTGACCACGGTGAGCGACATGCTACTAGAATTCGCGCATGTGGCTGACATCCTGTAGGCCTTCCGGATCGTGGTCTTTTCGGAAAGATCACCCACTTCACCAAGACGCCCATCAATGCCATCTGGGGCACGACGCTCATCAGCATTTTGCCTGGCTTCTTGCAGTTCGCGTCGCCCGTGGCTGCCAATGCAATCTTCGCACTCTGCGCCATGGCTCTCGATATCTCATACATCATCCCAATTTTCCTTCGTCGCGTTTACGAGCACCATCCCGAGGTGAACTTCAAGCCGGGTCCTTTCTACCTCGGCGATGGCATACTGGGTTGGGCGGTGAACATCAACTGCATCGCTTGGACGCTCTTTGTGTCCGTCATCTTCTCGATACCGACGGTCCTCCCTGTCACGAAAGACACGATGAACTACGCGTCTGTCATCACTGGCTCCGTCGTCATTCTGTCCCTAATTTGGTACTTCCTCGGTGGGCGGAAGCACTACAAGGGCCCGGCAAGCAACCTGCAAGCTTCGGATGCCTCACAATCGTCACAACAAGACCCGCCGGTTTACGATGAGAAGGATCAGGTGCACACTAGCGAGAAGGAGGTGGAGGTCTGAAAGGACAGCGGGCGTGAAGACGCTTCGGTGGCCATGTAGGTTTACCAGTGGACCCTGGACAATTCACGACGCCCCCCTACAGTACAATCCAACATTGACTGACTACGTTGTGCAAGAATTACATGTTATTACCCTTAGATACCGTGATGTTGTAGCACTGACTGGATATTCTCTCACAATGCGATGTGCATGCTTTCTTGTTTTATCACACTTTCAAATCCGCGCCCCAGTATGATGCAGAGAGTTCAATGTCAGGCGCTTGCGTCACCGAATTTTGCCCGCAAGCGCGCGTGGCACCGCGTCTGTTCCATCGACGCGTCGCGCTTGCGCGTTCAGTTCGACCTGTACCACCACCACGACGCGATGCCTCCGTATAACGTGAAAATCAAGAATGCGGGCAAGACCTACGACGTTGTGCTTGACACTGATCGCACGCCGGCGGATTTCAAGGAGGAGATCTACCAGAAAACGGGCATTCCTACCGATCGCATGAAGGTCATGATCAAGGGCGGTATGCTCAAGGTATACAGCATCATGCGGTTGTTTTGGCCATGCGTTCAATGCAAGTGTAGGACGAAACCGAATGGAAGAAGGTCGCCCCCAAGGAGGTTCGTGCATGGCAGTAATCTGTGCGCTTCGAGTGTATTGAGTGTCGAAATAGGGCATGACTTTCACGGTGATCGGTACAGCAGGGGAGCTGCCAAAACCACCGGCGCTGCCCGTCAAGTTCTTGGAGGACATGGACGATGCAGAGCTCGCCAATGCAGTGCGTATATTTTCTCGCTGAAATCTCCGCAATGAACGGATAATTGATGATTGCTTTGTAGCTCAATGTACCCACCGGAATGACCAAGTAAGGGCTCATCGCATCACTGAAACCCTTCGTCTAATTGTACTCTAGCTTGGGGAATACGTGTTACATGAGCGCGACTATACAAGCCATGAATGCCATTCCGGAGCTGCAACTAGCACTACAGGCGTACGTTTCGCATCTGGCCTCAAGCCACCGTCTCGAACTGACATGTGCATATAGCGCAAAGCCCGTCGCTTCCCTACCGAGAGCTCTCACTGAGCTATTCACTACCATGTCTCGAACAACAGATAGCGTAACGCCATCATCCTTCCTCATGTTCCTGCGGCAGGCTCAGCCCCAATTCGCTGAGCGTGCAAGAAACAATATGATATTTGCTCAGCAAGGTATGCAGGACGGTATGACGCGTTGGCCAACACTGATCACTTCAACCTGCAGATGCCGAGGAATGTTGGTCCAGGATATTGGAATCGTTACGCGATATACCCGCGATACCTGGTCCGGCAGGCGCACCGAAGCCTCAGGACAAGTTTGTCGAGTCTTTTCTTTCGGGTACTCTAGTTCGCGAGTCAGTACCCCCTCTATTCATGTAGAAGTGTGTATGCTGAGCCCATCTTTGGCTAGACTCAAGTGTGCAGAGGCTCCAGAAGAGGAGCCAACCGTCAGCTCCGAGCGTGTATACAAGCTCGAGTGCAACATCAACGCGAATACTAACTACATGCACTCTGGTATCTCGGACGCTCTTACGCAGACCATCGTCAAGCGCTCACCTACGCTCGGGCGCGACGCTGACTACGCGATGCGCTCGCGTTTTTCGCGCTTGCCAACGTATTTGACTGTACACATGGTCCGCTTTACTTGGCGCCAGGATATCAACAAGAAGGCGAAGATCATGGTGTGTAACATCTATTGGGTCACCTTAGAGGCTTGTTCTTACGCACAATCTAGCGTCAAGTCAAGTTTCCCACAGAGTACGATGCGCTCGAGCTCACGACGGACGATTTGAAGGCGAAGCTGCAGCCGGTCTCGCGGCGCTTACTTGAGCTTGAGAAGGAGCGCCGTGAGAGGCTAAAGGTGCGCAAGCGGACAAAGGCGCGCACTGAGGCCGCCGTTGCATCTGCAACCGCTAACGCAGCGGGCGAGGCGCCGATGGAGGTTGACGAGGCGGCGGCACCCGCTGCAGAGGCGGAGGGTGGCGAGCTCAAGGAAGAGTCGTTCTATCGCGATCAAGAACGTAAGGAGCTTGAGGGGCTCGTTGACCCTGCGATCAAGGCCGACTTCGGTGCGAGCCAGACTGGCCTGTACGATCTCGTCGCCATCATCACACACAAGGGCGCGGCAGCGGACGCTGGGCACTACATCGCATTCGTGAAGAAGTCCGTGTTCCACCCAAAGACGGTCAAGGCGCCTGAACCCGGCGAGGGCGATGCCGGTTCAAGCACGGCCCTTCCAGGTCGCGGTGGTGTGCTGGACGAGGATGACGAGGACTGGTACAAGTTCGATGATGAGAAGGTGTCGCACTTCCCCGCGGAGAAGCTCCAGACGCTCTCTGGCGGCGGTGAAGATGCAAGCGCGTATGTGCTGCTTTACCGCACCAAGGATCTCGCGTAGATGATATTTTTCTTGCATAATGTACTAGCTGTTGTAGCACGGTCTGTCAATGCACATAACCATCCATTGTATATCATTTCTCCTGGTTCTATAATAAGAAGACGAGTTGAATAAGATAACCTAAGTTGCACGGTACATCCATCCTTATTCAAACACCTAGAACAGTCCAAGCAGGTCCTCCTGCGGGTTTTGCGCCGCCTGCGGACTCGTCACGTTCCCGTTTTGTGTGGGCCCAGGGGCCGGTGAAGGCGCCATGGGCGATGCCGCGAACCCGAATGGCGCCTGCGCCTGCGCGGGCGTAGATTGTTGGGGTGACAGGGTAGCCGAGCCGAAGATGGACACCAGATCATCGAGCGGGTTCGCGGATGTGCCCATGATGAGGTTCGTAGCAGCAGGCGACGTCTGCGCGAGGACCTGCGTGGCAGCCAATCCTGTCGGCTGACCCGCGTCTGCGGGCTCGTCGTCGAAGTCGAGCAGGTTCTCTGTGCGCTGACCAGCCGCAACGGTCTGCAGGGCCTTCTGCGTCATGCGCCGGTTGTCCTCCGCATCCGCCTTCTTGAGCAGCTCCGTGCCCACACGACCCGCGCCGATGAAGGTCTCTGCAGGCTTGTGGTACACACTCGCCAGGCTCGAGATCTCCGAGATGAGCTCTGTGAGGAGCGCGGGCGAGACGGTCATTGCAGCCAGCTCGATTGGTGGTCGGTGTGCAAGTACGACGGACTGAAGGGAAGATCAGTATATATACAGCTGTCATTCGTGGGTAAGTGGGCATACCTTCGCTGCCGCGGGATCAGAAGAAAGCAAACGCCAGTAAATGTAAGCGCGGTCGCGGACGTCTGGCGAGTCGCAATCCTTCGTAGCGGTGTTCAGAACACGCTGTACAAGGCCTTGCGACGAGTCGGGCTTGTACAAGAACAGCTTCACAACAGCCGTGAGCGTTTGGAGCTGCACCGCGTAAGACTCTTCGGCGAATGTGTCGACGAAGACTCCGAGGAGCTCGTCCGCGTTGTCGATCTTGTTCGCGTACTCGCCCATGATCCAGATTAGCGACGCTTTCGCGTCAGGCTCATCCAGTTCCTCCAGGTTCGCGCAGAGAGTCGGAATCACACCCTCATATGTTTGCGGGTACCGCCTGAAGATATCCTGAGGCGCTATGGTGAGCAAGGTGCGGGATATGCGACTAGGTCCAGCTTACCTTCATGACAACAACGGCCTCCTGCACGACGTAGCTGACGCGCGTGCTGATGAGGTCGAGCAGGACGTTCACACAGCGCTCAGCCCCTGCCTCGATCTTGACCGCTGTCTGACCTATAGCCTTGATACCTCGCCGCACAAAGTCCACGTCGACTTCAGACGCATATCTGAAATATCCGTCAGCATCACGCGGCTTTGCTATGAGAAAGTACTCCGTACTCCTTCAGCTCGCTCAATAGCGGATCGACGTTGTTCTCGTGCGCAAGTCGGACCATGATATCCAGCTTCTCCACCTTCACGTACAGCGGGTCGTTGTACTTGCAGAAGAACACGCGCAAGTCGTTGTGCAGAATGTCCGGGCGCTTCTGTAACAAGAGGTTGATATTGCGGAGCGCGACCCACTGCACCTCGGGCGGCGAAGACAACAACGTGACCAGAGGCGGTGCCATCTTGCGGACGAGCTGCTTGATGAGCTCCTCCCTCTTCACATGCCGCATGTGGATCATAACCACCTATAGAGACTATCAGTAGTGCACTGTACCGCAGAGACATAACTATTCACATACCCGTACGGCACCAAGCACAACGCTGCCATTCACGTGCTGGAACTGCGGCACAACGCGCTCACATATGTGCTCGCTCTCTTTCTCGTCGGAAGTCTCGTACCGCGCGAGAGCGTTGAGAACTGCAACGCGTCCCCATTCCGAGCACTCGTTCAGCGCAATGAGCAACTTGCTCAGTATAGACGACGTGATCTTGAAATATGCCGGGTCGGAGGTGGAGGTAGAGGGTTGTGCTGTGGCTGCGGCATGAATGTCGGATAAGGCCGTAACTGTGTTTGCGACTACCTGCGGGGACGTGTCAGCTATAGTTTTAACGCATGCGGACATTCTTCTCACGGTAGGATTAGAGTCGCTAATCATGTCGTTTAGCTGTTCCAGGAATCCATTCTCGATCACAAGCTCCGGTCTCAAGTCGTAGAGCTTCGCGACGCACAACGCGGCCGTCTTACGAACGTAAGGATTGTCGTCGCGTAGACACTTCTGCAGAGGGTCGCACAAGTAGTCGATGATCTTCTCGACGCGGATACAGCCCATAGTGCGGATAGCAAGCGCACGGATCAACGGATTCGGGTCGTCTGAATCCTTCACGAAAGTGTTCACGGCCAGAATGACGAGTTCCGGTTGCGTCTTGGCGTAGTTGATCAGGTAGAGGTACACCAGCTTCTTCTGTTCGATATCTTCTGTCTGCATGTTCTTGAGCACGTCGGGGAACAGACCGCTAACATCTAGATAGTATATATCAGCATCGTTTCTTGACACGCTACGACACATAGCCGACGCAGCTAGTGCACATCTGACACTGCTCACCTTTGCCAACGGTCATATTCGCGATTACGCGCTTGATGGCATCCTTCCGCTTATCCCTATATTCGCTATTCAAGTCCGCGCGAAGTTCAAAATTCTCGCCTATTTCAAGCAGTAGTCAGATTTGTGCGTGTATCGTAGTGCTTATACACGCACCCTTCTTGGGCGCCGCTCTTGCGAACACGTTCATCGAGGTCGTTTAGGTACCGGGAACCGTACAAGTACTTTCAAAATTGATTTGCAGAGAAGATAGCGGGCACAAGATATAGGGAATTCAAGACTGGCAGGACGAGAACGCGATAAGATGGTGGTGAGAGCCGAGTCGCGTTCAAGACGCGCGACCACGGTCGCGTCGACGTCTGGTCGCGTTGCGACTTGTACTCGACGTTCATGATCCCACCGTTTCGTGGAAGATGCAGTATCTACAAGACCCTTGGTCCTGCTCTTCTACTCGATGACTCTCGAGCGTGTTGACGTAGCACGGCCCGTGGGACCATCTCGCAGAGGGCCGCGCAATATTACCTTACTGCCTACACTTGTGGATGGGATAGGTTTCGCGCCCTGTATAACGCACCTGAGGGCGTGCATGCGCCCGAAATCAACGTCAGCCTGGAGAAACCCCTCACGCGCACGTTCATCTAACTCCGTCGCCAGATCCACCTCCCTCTCATACATTGTTGCGCCTTTTTGACATGAAAATCATGATTGAAGGATCAAAAGGGCGCGCATGCTTCCACTGTCACTTCACGATAGCGGGAGAACTCGATGAACTATACACTAATACAACAGATCACGCCGCGCGGCGCGATTCGTATGCCAATAACCACCTCGAAGCACGGCACTGCTCTATATATGCGCATGACGTGCATACCGCTGATCTTTTTTCAGGATATCAGGGGTTTGGTGTGTAAGTGATACTTGGAGCTCTGGGCGCAGTGCCTCTTGTTCTGCTCCTCGCGCACCTCCCATAGAGCAGGTACTCTCGCTATATAAGCTAGACTTCTGTACGCGATTGCGCATCTTACCGTCTCGCTTGCAAGTCCGAGCCCAACAACGTCTTCGTCCGCTCTTCCCCACTTTCCGCCCTTTGATGCCTGACTTCAATTCTGTATCGAACATGTACTACCCCTAACTCTTACATGGTCTACGAACTGACATCCGGGATGTTCAGAATTGGCCCCATTGTGAGACGCGCTCGCATCCCCTGGAAGACTACCATCAAGCTGAACCTATGAAGCTCATCGGGCAGGACATCGGCTGGCTCCTACTCGGTACACTCGCCGTTCAGCTATGTGGGGCCTCCTGTGCGGTGTCCTCTTCTTGATATGCTCATCCCACCCGATAGATATATTTGAGAAGAACAGACAAAATACCAACGAAGCTATCTGGATAAGGTATCTCGGCGAGTGTTCTTCTTACTCGTGAGCTCCTTGGCGTCATCTGACGTCTGCATTTCGACAGTGTGGACTATCTTCGCACTAGAAACTGCCCAGGCTATACTGGCCACTCAACTTCTCTGGCGTGATACAATCCTTGTTTGGGGTGATGTAAGCTCCCTGAACATCATCCACTGGACAGCTACTATGGTTCCTATCTTTGATGGCACCAGTAAGTTCCTCACAGTAGGCTCTACTCTAGCTTGATGCCTCTGACCATTCCAACGCCAGTGACTCTGATCGTGCAAGTCTTCTATGCATGGTCTGTGCTGCTCAAATGAAATATATGTTGTTAATGTGTTTACTTGGTACTTGCAGGCGTATCTGGATTCTCACTCACACTCGGACTATACGAATACTTGCCTGTCTGGTCGTTGTGGCAAGCATGACCATATATCTTTCGCCCGATCCTCGACTGATTGGGCGTTTCCAGCTCTCCTTGACGCAATTTGGGGCGGCGATTCCTGCCAGCGTTCTCGTATGATTATCTGTCTTTCTCAGCAGATCGAACTGGCTCAACGAGTCCTACAGATACTGGTGGCTCGTGGATACCCATCTGTACCTCCATCCGTTGGGGCGTGTGTGGAGGTATGATCATCGGCGCCTACAATGCAGCTTTCAAAGATACTAAAGCACGCCGTAGATCTGGTTGGTCGGCAGTTTTACCGGCGACCTGGTCATCGCTGGTTGTATGATATACGTGGTTCGTGTACTCATCTCTCAACATCGCAACCTAAGACCGATCTGTGGACAGCTTTTCCGAGCCAGGTCGCGGACACTCTGGGATCAATCCCAGGCATTATATGATCGTCTCATAGTCAACGTGGTCCAGACAGGACTATTGACCACTATTGTCGCCGCAGCTACTCTTGCACTATGGAAAGGCTGGTTCTCAAAGGCTTACTATACTGGCGCGTGAGTCTGGATCATGAATGGAGATCCAACTCTTGCTCATCACTTCCAGGGGAATGATTCTCGGGAAAGTGTAAGCTATCGCACGGCGGATGTTTCCATCACTATGCACTGACAGTATGTGCATAGGTACTCAAACAGTCTCCTCTCTACGCTTAATGGCCGAGTATTTCGTCACGATGAGCCGTGGCACGATCACGGCCATTCTTCTCTTCGAGATGGTCGACCAAACATTCACGGCTTTTGGCGGACGAAACGCCAGAGGGCTGGAAATGGGCTGGGTGTTCTGGGGCTGCATATGAACCGAGAACACCATGTAGATCAGGCGTCTGCTGGACGTCTCTCCTTCGCGGTTCGTTCCGACGAGATCAGCCAAGACAACTCCTCGTTAGTGGAAGGCAATTGGGAAGCTTCGGTAAGTCTTGTGTACCCTTCGTGGACATCCTCTAAAGTTCTGATTGCAGGACTGCATCGGCGGAATGAACGGCGCTCGCAAGCAGGTGCTCGAGCTCACCTCTATGCCCGCTGCCCTTACCAAAAGCGATAACGAGCTCGAGTTTTCAGCGGTTTAACTATGCTTTTTAAGAGTATTCATCCCTCCATTCATCAATGACGTGATCTGGTAGCTGATACGATAGTTCGAATCCGTGTCCTTACCACCTGTATTTCTTTTGTATGTATGATGTGCGCACTGGGGAAGAGGGGCACTTTGCCATGAATAGAGACAACTGCGTGATAGTCGACCTCGCAGCGACCTGATATCGGAACCGTTCTCACAATACGCTCAGAGTTCGATTGCGACGCGCTACTCTCGGGTCCGTTGGAGGTCGCCGCGTCGTTATCGAGAGGAGGCGCGCTATCGAGCTTTGACCCTACGCTAGGGTCAACGGCAAGTCGGCACGCGGTGATGGCCGGTGAGCCGACAACACGGCTACTCAGCCTCATCTCGTCTTCGCCCTCTACTTACCAGCATGCCAATCCACCCATTTATGTGAGCTGAGGGGTCGCACCTCGAGTTGTGACCGGTGTGTCAAGCTTCGACTTCCTTCGAACTTCTGGGCTCTCCTGCCGAAGTCGGCAAGATCATAAGAAACGCGAAGACAAAGCCGAGGACAGCACCAGCGGTAGCAGCGCAGCGCGCTCATTTCGCCGCCCACTGGCATTGGGAGGCTCAGGTTTAATGGAAGCACGCTGCAGCCTGCGCTCGACGTGACGCGCCTGACTCTAAACGTCGACGATACACCCGCATGCGGGCTTTCTCTTCCGACCTCACAGAACTTGGAACCTATCCACAATGCGCATAGACATCAATCACGATTACATGTATGGAAGAAGAGGCGAAGAGACTCCATGAACGACGACCGAGCCTGATGCGATTCCAAGATTCACAGTATGCCTGGAACAAACCGATACGGCACCCTCTTCTCCCACTCCTTCCACTCCTGTCCGAAGTTCTCTGAGAGTAGTATGTCCTCTTTCGTGGAGCGCGCCACTACCGACGTCACGATGACAATACAGCCCCCCGCGAGTAGCGCGATGGCCTTGCCGAGCAGGCTATGAAACATGCGCGCCTCCGTGTACCATGAGCCGCTGGATAGCTCGCAGATGAAGATGCCAGCGACGGTCATGATCAACGCGGTATAGGATGGATGGCGCACGTAGGCGTACGGACCAGTGGTGATCAGCTTGTGGTCCTTGAGGAGAGAGAGGTGGAAAGTGAAGTGCGCCCCCATGACGCGGTACGACCACCAGCGCACGAGCGCGCCGGACAAGGCGCATGCAACGCCTAGTACAAAAGATGGAGAGATAAAGCTGGATTGATGGATTGAAGTTGCGGCGTTCGGCAATAGCTTGCGCAGGCTCGGGATTTCGCTTGCAAAGGCGATCTCGAGTAGCATGATTATGGACACAAATGTCTAGTATACCACACCCTATCTCAGCCGGTATGCAACGCAAGATACAGATACCGACATGCCTTTTGCATGATGGCCCTCATTCGGCTGCTACTCGGACTGTTCCTGAATATGCCCCCGAAGCTGGACCCTATGCCTTGGTACGATACCTGATTGTCTGCTGGGACCGGTGACTTTGGTGAAGTGTACGCAAATATATAACTCGTCCAAGCAATAAGGATAAGAGATATCTTGAAGAAAGACATCGTGGTGAGCAGGGTACAGTACGAAGCCGTGACTTCTGCGTGTTCGTTCGACGTGTCGCAGGCTTCTGATCTCTGTGGATCTTCACTCGCATCGTTCTCGTTTCTTATCAAGCTACCCCGAGAGACACCCACCGTGGGCCGAGAGCGCCGCGTACGCCTCCACAAACGATCCACTACATTCGCCCACCTGATCGGTAGGCTCTGCACGGTTGCGTTTTCGTCTTCCGATGCGTTATGGAGGCATCCGAGTCGCCTCGCTTCTCCCCCCACCTCATCGTATATTTGCCTGTATCGTGCATTATTATGTTTCTCATACATGTTGACCTGCCCTCCTTGCGTCCATAAGCACCATGTACTGAAAGTTCAAGCACGATCTCGCCAACGGCCATCCGTGCTCTTCCGGCATCGATCTAGACATGCGAAGTTGACGGTCAAGCGAGCCATCGTGCCCGCAAAACCTAGGGATAACTTGCTGCCGATATCCCTGCGATACCATCGCATCGCCTGCGATGACATGCATGCTTCTAATCGGTCCGTCCGAGTCGTGTCACTTTCTGGACCATTGTTGACGCGTATGGCAGTGCCAGTGTCGGTGGGTGCTCCGAGTCGGTGGAGTTCTGGCGCGCATCCACTAATCAGAGTGGGTTTTTGACATCGACGCAGTGGCCAAAGGGCGGCTGAGGTGGCGGCCTGTAGTAGCGTACCGCTTGGAATTTCCGAGTCACACGTTAAGGGAAAATACCGTGTAGAAGCGGTAGCCTCTTGCGTCGAACTTCAAGACTGATACACCGTCAGCCTTCAGGACTATGTACAAAGGTATGTGCACTCATGTAGGGACCACGATGGTTACGCTGCTGCATACGATCTGTACGTGCCGAACTCAGACCGCCTTCACATCTTGAGCGTGGTGGAAGGCCGTACGAGCCCAGGTTTGCAATATGATGCAATGAAAAGAAAGATTCCAAGCCCGTTCTACTGTAGCTACATGTCAGGCCAGTGACCGAATGCTTCCGGGACTTTCTACTACCGAAACAACACAGGATTATATCACCTGAATACAAAACAAAGATAAGAAGGGGTCGAGGAGCTTGTGCCAGTGTCGCTTCAACCTCTCAGACTGTACAATTTGCGGGTCAGAGGAAAGATGCGACTGATTCGTCTCACTTACTCGGTGAATGGAGCTGCATAGAGTAGTATTCGTTCAGGTCCGTGCTTCGAGGCAAAATGATGCCTATGGGTACATTTATGCGAACATTTACTAGTGCCCGCCGGGGGGTAGCTAATACGCCGAACGCGGGAGAAGCGATGACTTCGCTATGGTGAGATCCCGCACCTTGACTGATATCGAAGCCCGCTTCCTCGTTTGGTCCTTTCGCGCCTCAAGTATCCGAGTCGGCTTAATCGTGAAAGCCGTAGATGCAGAGCATAATGAAGCGAAGGCGCTTACAGTGGTAGCGGACTGCACCATCCGGCACTGTGAAATCTTTTGGCTCAGTCTTGGGGTACTAAAACTTACAGGCATCAAGGAAAGGGGACACGGGAAAGACATATATCGCAGACCTACCCGTGGTGGGCAATTGGTGAGCGTAAGGACTGCACCACAATATCAAGGGTACGAATCCGCGTCGCTGTCATAGCGCTTCTCCCGCGTCCATCCCATCGCGTCATACGATCGTGTACAGCCACAGTACGCTTTTCCCTACGGGAGAAGCGCCTGACATGCACTTCAAAAGCTCGCTGGCACAACGTTGAGCGAGCGAGGTACAAGGGCATTCAATCACTCTCGCAGAGCTGTTGGAGCGACACCACACGTCATCGCACACGACTCCATCTATCCAGAGTATCAGAGGAACGTTCAAGATGCGTACATATGATGAACAGTTCTTAAGTTGCCCGTCGACGTGTGGAGCAGTGGTCCGGCAAGCCAACTCATGTTCAGAGCACCGAGAAAAACGGTGAGCTGGTCCAGATTTGCCATCAGTGAGAAAGACCAGGCAGACTGCCGAGTCATATATATGCATTTGAGTTGTCGGTCGAATAAAGTACGGTCGACACAGGGCAAAGTGAGTCTGTGAGTGACCGAGAGCGCTAGTCGTAGTCGGAAGAGAAGAATCTCCGCGGCGGCGGCCGCCCACCGGACCGTGGGACACGCGCACGTGTGCTGTCCTATACTGGACTGCTCTCTAAACTCCCTCCATGATGATGAGATCTTCTTTTACACCAGCTCCCTGCGACGGCGCTCGTGCGGGAGAAGCAGATGCATCGGGAGCGACTCCGGCGAGGCGTAGCTTGCCTCGCCACAGCAAGATCCCATACCGTGGTCAGTTTGAGCATTGAACGTTCGCGAACGACTGCAGTGTGCCGCAATTAAAGAAACCATGTCCGTCGTTCCTGCATACGACGACGAGGTTCAGCTGACACTTACCGATGACAATTCTAGGTGGTACCGGTATATAATACTCGCAATGTGTATAGTTGGCTTCACACAATTGCTGTCGCTTTCCGCACGGCGCGGTTCGCCTCCGCGCGTCAATCACCAATATGCTACGCCCATCCGAGTGGCAAGACTTGACAGCTCTCATTCCATCAATTCTACGCGCTGAAGATACGCAGCTGACGATCGCGAGTGGCCACACCGGCGTGGCACAGGAGTGAGTGCGACAGTGGACAGTCAATACATTGCAACCCTGCTGCCAATATTGCTTCACAAAAGCGATGTTTTCTCTAGCTTCTTCCATAATAGTGACTGCCAATGGTGAAGGTCGAGCTTCAAAGGTCAGATAGCGCCCTCCGAATACGGTGCGGCGTTACGTTCAACAGAACTCTCGGCACATCATGACGGTCACCCGCCGATATCAGTTATGCGAGTGGTTGATCTGCTTTATATAAAGCCCGTCCGGCGTCACGATTCTTTTGGCGTCATTCACTCTTCCCCTTCCCGTGTTGCTGCAGCAGTCCTCCCCATGTCGAATATGACGGCGAATTCAGATGTCGTTCCGGACATGTCACTTATGTGTGTCAACTCCGCTATCTGGTATGCGCTGCGCTGACTTGTAGCTCGATTCGCGCCACCAGAGTAGGGCCCATTGTCAGACCTGACGATGATCAAGCTGTTGACAGATACTGACGAGTTCTCTTCAGTATATAGGAGCATTGGCTGGATATTGCATCTTTGGCATCTCTTGTGTGCAGCTATGTAAACGATCAGCCTTTACACTTGTCGCCGTGCTGAATCCTTCATGCAGATATATATTATGTCTCCTTCTCTAAGGAAAATCGGTGGATCGTCGCTTCGGGTCTGTGATAAGTTCTAACAGGCAGGCTGCATATATTGACCCATGATCTTTGCAGTGTATGGGGTCTTCCTAGCGGACCTCGTACATAGTATTGCTGTCGCCGCGCAGGGTTGGAACTATGCTGTCGCGGGATGGGGTCGCCCAGAACACCTTGAATATCCTGGCTGGACGTTCAGTGTCGTTCCCGGAATGTCAAGTCTTGGTCAGCCTAATCAGTATGCGTACGGCGCCAGACTCACTTTGATGTACAGTTGCTGCGTGGGTGCAAATATTTTATGCGTGGTTAGTACCATTCTTACTTCAATCTCTTGATTGACGCCAAACCTTACGTTTAGGCGCATCTATCGCTTCGGAGCATGGAGGATCGTGCCGGTCACCATTATATTTGTGGGTACCAGCATTTGTGGGTGTACTCAGCAGATAACCAATCACTTGCAGTTTGCATTGGCGCAAACCGGGGCCGCGTGGGGCATAGGCATTCAAGTGAGAGCGACAGTCTTGTTCTGACATATATCAACACTGCGCTAACGCCAAACCAGTATTCTTTCACGAAGACTGTCGCCTCACTTCATCTACCGTCAATGTTTGCTCGCACTATAGTTTGCACACTTATCTCCTTTCCCGGAATTACGCTGACAAGTGCATCCAGATCTGGCTCGGTGGCGGTTCCATTGCAGATCTGGTAATTACATTTTCGTGTATCGAGCGCAGGAATATTAATGTGTATGCAGCTGATTATGTGTTCAATGGTTAAATTGGTATGCAGCACAGTCTATCGATAGCATGGTGTATGTCTGAATGCAATCATAGCTTTTGGCTGCTCGTAGAGGCGAGCGCGGAATCAAGAAAACGGAGCTGCTCATCAACAAGCTCATTCGTCTAAGCGTTGAGACCGTATGTGCATGTTTGATGGATCCTTTGCAATAGCTGATGCAAATTTTAACAGGGATTCGCTTGTGTAATGACAGCAGGCATCGAGTTGATCCTCTTCCTGGCCCTGCCGAACAATAACCTACACCTTTTCTTCTCTTCTATATTGAGCAAGGGTACGTATTCACTGCTGTAATATAAGGCAGGGACGTTAAAGGATGATAATGGTCAGTGTATGGTGTCACTCTTATGGTGAATCTCAACTCGCGCAGGACCAGCCTCTGGAATAGGCCGGCGACCGAAGATCCAATGTCGATGCCCACGAGTGCCTTTTCCATAGCTGGCATACAGTCCCGTCAACCAGTCTTCCCCACAGTGGTCCACGTCGAGCAAGTATCTGAAAGTTCTGATGATAGTATGCGAAAGGCGAGCTGCATTCTTCTGCCATTGCCAGCCAGGTGCTGACAGAAAATGTAACTTACGGAGCAGGCACACCCTCACGACCTAGAGATGCATCCGACGCGCAACTCCTGTCGTACAGAAACCCTCGACATAGATCATACAATCTCAGAGCCGTGATTGCCTTGCTTCTCTTTTTTGTTTAGCCTTTCGGGTGGCGCTGTATGGTTTCACGACTGTCGCAAGCGACTACTCTTCCTATCTTGTACTTGATCGTACGAAGCTCTCCACCTCTGAGTATCGAGCTCCTTTGTAGTATTTATGTGTTTGATAATCTCGAAAATCAATAGGCTCGGCCTTTCATGGTTCACGACTTCAATCGGGGGTCCTGTGCAAGGGCGTGATTGACGCGACATCACACGTGATCGCGTCGACTGACAACCTATCACGCGCGCTGCGCGGTGCCAGTTGCTCTTCCCGCCCATCACCACTGGGACGTACCTGCGAGATGTTTGATCACTTACCAGCGAGCGACACACGGCGCACTGTTGGTAAGGTGGTTTTTATGCATTTAGTATGACTTTGCACTCCGTGCTGACACCCTTCAACATGTTGCCAGACGGCGTCAGGTTCACGCCGTGACGTGTGGCTTGGCTACTGTCAGATGCTAAACCTACGACTCTCGCGGCCGCCTCGGTGGATCTACATCAAGTGGGCTTTTGTCTCGCTAGGACAAATGCGATATGAACGGACCAAGCTTATGCTACAATATTCTAGGCGGACCGACGTGCTCGATGCCGCCCCAGTCATGCACAAGACTTGTATATTCATACCTTCACGGGCCGCACGGTAGCTGCTGGCTGCGCGATGCGCGATGCAGACGCAGACAGTGGAGGCCGGGCTATGTGTGGCGCCATATACATGATACAAACCAAGCATGCTTGCGCATCAATAACTTCAAGCTTCACTCACTATCGTGCCTAGTGCTTGCCAAATCTTCTCTCAGTGAAGTCTGCTCGGTGAATTTGACCCCGAGTAGGAGCTCGCCATAGCATTCTGCTCTCATCATCACGGCGCAAGCCTTCTGTCCCACAAACTAATCACACTAAAATTGAAAACAAGTCAATGGACCAACGTGCACGTGGCGGCGCAAGATATGATGTCAGGCACAGGTACAGAAGCTATCCATAGTACACTCATAAGTAGGTGCCCAAGCGCGTGAGTGTGAGTGCCAGGTAGTTGTAAGGACTGTTCGGGCGCAGCCCCGTCATCGAGGTTACTTGCATAGTTGACGGTTCTCTCACACTTTCTAGACAAGACCTCGTTTCTCCCAGTGCCTTTGCGCAGGCTGTCTCGTCTAGCGCCCAAATCATGACACAGTAGTCCTGCCTCTTTGAGACAGCTCGATATGACGGGCCATTAGACTATTTGACGCTCTACAGCGACAAGTTACCTTCGTCATCGTGCTTCGCCGCATGGAAGGGGTGCGGTTAATCGCTTTCTCCTTGCGGACAACGCATGTCTTCGTTCACCCGGCTGCTCGGCATGCATGAGGTGCCGACTTTAAATAGCACAGGCCAACGGTTTCACGATCGTTTGCCTCGTCCCCTACTACGGCGTTGACCGCGACGACGACGAAGACGACGAAGACGACCACGACGATGTTCTCCCGCCTGGCACCTCTCACTTTCGCTACTACCTTTGCGGCATGTGCGTTCGCGGGTCTTCATCAGGAAATGACGCAAACCCTTCTGGACCGGAATTACGATTACATAGTCATTGGCGGTGCGTTGATCTGTGGTGAGAGCCGATGGAAACACTGTACCCCCTAACTAGAAATCCACAGCGGGGGCAGCTGGCGCCGTGTTGGCGAATCGTCTGTCAGAAGATGCTCACACTACTGTTCTTCTGATCGAAGCCGGTTCTAGGTGAATGAGCTATCCGTTCTTGTCACTCCGCGACATTGTCATCTTGCACAGAGAGCGGCGTTACTCACGCGATACTTACCTAGTGACTTCGATAATATAAAGATTGAAGTGCCACAGGACGGATTTCAGCTATCAAACACGGTGTTTGTCTGTGGCAGGTGTCTCTTGGAATATATGATGCACGGGCTAACGCATCTCGCAGGACTGGAACTTCACAACTGTACCTCAGCCTGGGTTTAATGGCCGCACTATCGATTATCCCCGTGGTCATGTCTTGGGAGGTTCGACAGCTATAAGTGAGGACTTTACCTATCCGTTCATCCGAACACAACCTCCTGACTTGCATGGTGAAGACCTCATGGATTACTGTCGTGGCTCCAGAGACGACTACGACCGATGGGCGAACGTGACCGCAGACAGAGCATGGACTTGGGAAGCGCTGCATAAACATATGCTCAATGTATGCACTTGACAGTACGCCGAAAAGCGTAATGTGACTTATCATGACTATAGTTGGACGTAGTGACACCTCCGGTCGATGGTCACAACTTCAGTTTTCAGTTTGACCCAGCCGTGCATGGGACTACCGGCCTTCTGAATATCAGTCTACCCCAGTCACTCTTGCCGGTTGACTTCATCACCATGAACGCGTCGGCGGAACTGTCGGACGAGTTTCCCTTCAACAGAGACTACAACTCCGGCGATCCTATTGGCATTACTTGGGTGCAATCGACCATCTTTGAGGGAGTGCGTTTTAGTTCGGCATCGGCATTCATCGCTCCCGCACTTCAACGCCCAAATCTGGAAGTTGTCGTGAATACGCTAGCCACGAATGTGATGTCAACGAGAAAAACGAACGGTGTGCCAGACATTCGCACTGTTGGGCTTTTGAACTCGAAGACAAGCAAGTCAACGTCTACTCGCTTTCCACTTCGACCCTGACCGTGACACCCAGATAAGACCTTCAACGCAACAGCGAAGAACGAGCTCATCTTGTCCGCGGGCGCGGTCAAATCTCCGCACCTTTTACTCCTTGCGGGCATCGGCGATTCGTCTTACCTTTCGTCTATTGGCATCACTCCAATTGTCAATCTCCCGGACGTCGGTCAGAACCTACAAGATCATGTCTTTCTACCCATGTCCTGGACTGTGTCATCAAATGACACACTCGACAACATCCGTTTGAATGCTTCGTTTGCGGCGGAGCTCTTCGATGAATGGAACACCACGCGTACTGGCCCATTTGCCGATGGTCCTGCCAACGTCTTTGGCTGGTTGCGCGTCCCTGACAACTCCAGCATCTTCTCGAATGCCACTGACCCCAGCGCAGGCCCCACGAGCGCGCACTTCGAGCTCATCTTCTCGGTACGTTCTGACACTCGTGCACAACCAAATCAACGCAAGTTGACTCCTATTCAAGGACGAGTACGTGAGCAAAGTCCAGACGCCTCCGAGCGAGGGCCACTTCTTCACGGTTATCTTGGCCCTGATCTCGCCTGCGTCCCGTGCGCCCGATCCCCTCTTCCTTGTATCTTTCCCTCACATCGTCCACAGGAGGTAACATCACGCTCGCCTCGCTCGATCCGCTCGATAAACCCGTCATCGACCCTAACTTTCTGAGCGCGCCGATCGACATCGAAATACTGCGTGAAGGAATAAAAGCAGCCCGACGGTTTGTCGCAGCACCGTCATTTGCGAACTATATTATCGCCGAGTTCGGTGACTTCGCGACCGCGCAAACCGACGATGAGCTCGAGGCGTTTGTCCGTGCCAATGGTGCCACGGTAGACCATGTTGTATCGACAGTGCCCATGGGTCGCGAGGGATGTATGGAAGCTGGGTGCGGCGCGCTCAACCCTGACCTGACGGTCAAGGGCACGCATGGTCTGCGTGTCGTGGACGCCTCTGCTTTTGTGCGTGCCATAGATGCGCCTTACTAAAACCATACTAATAAGTGCATACAGCCGTTTATCATCTCGGGTCATACGCAGGCCGCTGTATATATTCTCGCCGAGCGCGCTGCAGACCTGATTCGGTCCACGAAATATTGACTGTAACAAGTCCACACTCTTGCGTATGCTATTCTCGAATTGGGGTGCTATCAAATTGCTGCCCCCGAGTCTTGCCTTAATATACGGCGCGACATAGCTATCGCTGTACATCGCTCGAACATGAGTAGCCAAATACCCCGCTGGAGCTTGCTGACTCGGATAGCACAGCCCTCCGGGCGGCCCTGGTCCCGTTATGAAGTACGGTCCCGTCATGTTGGCCTTATGAATCTTGTTGAGCCATTGTTTTCCTTGATGGTCATTGTCATGGTCGATCGATGATATGGACAAGTCGACGTAGGGCCCGCAGTGAGCGGCATAGCCCATTATGCATTAACCTCTTTCCAAAGCTCGTTCACTTCGGGATGACACTTGTCCCGGTGCACCAATCTGTCGCACTCGGCGCCCGCCGCTCGCTGCGCTAGCCACGCGGGCACCTCTCGCAACCGACTGTCAAACTCGGCTTGCTCTCGCACACTGTTCATGCATGGCTCGAAGAGTAGCGTCTTCACTGCGGGTAGTCGTCCATGAAAGACATCGTTGCTTTGCTGTAGATAATCAAGGTGTGTTCGACCAATCGAACTGGCGACTCGCCGACTTTCGGCTAACCGGCCCGACTTCTTTACCACGCTTGGGGAACTTTACGTAACTTACTTGAGAAGTAGACTTTATTGTCCGTGAAACCTGCGTCCCATTCGGGACCAGGAATGCACTCAGTCACCTCGCTGCTTTCTCGCCCGACTGCTAGGGTGGACTGCGCATCTTCAGCTGGCACTTACTCTTCAAGTGAACCTCTGCCTCCTGTGGCCTGACCTGTAGGCTGTGGCCGGCCGCTCCTCATGTGCGATGTCGATTTGCACTTCCGCTGCGCCTGCGCATCACCAACCTCCAAGTGCTCGTACAAAACCTCTGGTTAAAACGGGATCCGGTATGTCGACACCGACTCCGCTCTGTACGACTTTAACGAGACTGCTCGCTTGTCCAACTTTTCCACGGACCACAACTCTTCTCGTGGGTGCAGAGAGTATCGCTGGATTGGGCAACCCTAATCGCTCCAATCAGACGACAAGGCATGCTCTCATCGCATACAGTATAGATTGACACGATTGACAAACGAACAAGAAAGAGGAGGACGGCGGGGCCAGTCAACAGACTGATACTTGGTGGGACTGCTCGGTAGACAAGCCGATGCATACAGTCAAACGAAGCCTCGTTATCCTACGGGAGCCAAAGATGGCGGGAGCATATCTCGCGCTAACTGTCGCATAATGGTCATGCAGTTGACTGCTTGGTAGAGCGACACACAGCTACCACACGAGCGGAGTAACCGGAAAGGGATGATCATGGTCGGAAGACGAGAGGAATTTCCGCGACGCGCGCCGCGCTGTAGGACGCGCGGCGCGCCATATCCACGAGGAAGGCTGACAGGAATGCCTCCATGATCATCGTCCATACCACTCTGCGAAGACCGTCGCGTAGGAGAAGTAGATGTTACGTGAAGTATGGGTATGGTACACGGCGAGGTGTACTTAGGCTGCTTGTTTCTCTTAGCAAGTTCCAAGTAGAGCGTCGTATGCACGACGCCATCAAGTCTGTCAATCGAGAGTTTCAGTAGTGAGATCATCCAGAACAATGCGAGGTGTCAACGATAGGTAACAGTGTCAGACCATGCTACAGCCGCGGTGACATGCCATGGTCTCGAGCCGCCGCAGGTTGGCTTCGCTTGGTATGATGCGGAAGGGTAGAGAAGCCGGATGTGACAAGAATACATGGTCTAAGGATGAGAGCACTAGATGCATGGGCCTCGTACGGGGATATCACGGTGCGTGGAGTCTGTAGTCTGTCGAAGCTGATAGAAACGGGAGAAGGCAATAGTCGGGTGTCAGACGGAAGAGTGCTGAGCGTATTTGCAAATGCGGATGATGCGCGTACCCGGACGTCATCTAGCTAGGCAAGAGGGAGAACCTCAACGCTAGCCTGGTGAAATCTACCTACAATGCCTACTGCAACTTGAACAAACGGCCCGGGTTGTAGATGGTGGGCAGGCGCTTGGCAGGCGCAGTAGCACAAAACACCCGGAGCAAACGGTTCGAGATTGTGTTGCCGACACTTCAAGTTGCGGAAGGTCCATTTCTGGGTCCCTCAGGCCTAACGGAGATCCGAAAATTCGGAAGAATGGTAGTACTTACTTACTGAGGACTGAACGTCGCCTGCCCGAGTGTTCGCGGCAGGTTCCGAGACAAATTCTCACGATCACGTCAGCCGAACGGCGGGCAACCCAGTCACTTGAACGTTTTAACATGAACTTCCACTTGGCTTGAAGCTTTTTGTACTGGCAGCCACCCGTACACCAGCTGCGCTCTTGCACGCATCGAACCATCAGCCGACACGGAGATCCGCCGACATGCAGGCGCTTCGGGTTTGAACCAAGTTTGAACTAAAGTTATGGAGCTATCGCAGATGCGAGGCGCGGCCTACTGTATCCGTTGTCGTGCGATGGATCACCTAAGGGCGGCAGAAGCTGTTCTCGCTCGTACATTCCAGTCGTCAATCACCATGATCTTACTGTGATTGGGTACGCAGATCACACACAGTCGACAGCTCAAGTCGGACCGTGTCACAGGATGTCGGAGGACGTGAGATCCCGCCATGATACGCCTCTTAAAGGCGACATCGACTAATGCGCGCCTACTGGAGACAGTTGTCCCCCACTACGACTTTCGACCTGAGATATCCCGGCCATGGCTTTCAACTCAACTATCCCCCTATCTGTCTTGGATCAGAAGACGAGGACGACGTAGGCATTGTTAATCGAAACAAGTCGTTCGCAGCTAATAACGCACTATTCCCTAGTATTGGGTCGGCTGTACGCTCGTCACACTCTAAATGACAGTGCTGCTATGAGCTCTGACCCTGGAATCTGCAGCTCGTTGGAAACCAACTCAACTGGTTCCTTCTCGGCGGCTTATCTGTTCAAATGTGTAAACCTACCTTCTTTCCTTGTCTACTCATTTTACCGATGCACGTATCTAGACATCTATATGAACAATAAGCACAGTCATAAGGATCCCATCTGGCTTCGAGCTCTTGGTCAGTACTTCGTGTATCATCAAATCCTTCGCTTGTGCTCACCTCTGGTACACGCGTATGCAGTATGCAGTGTCTTCGTTGTCGATCTCGCCCAGACCGTAGTCGGCACTCATTACGCCTGGTACTACTCTGTGGAAATTTGGGGAAATCCCACGGCCCTGCTGACGGCGATACCTTGGAGTGGTTGGATGGTACCAATATTGGACGGCTTCAGTAAGCAATCAACCTTCACACTGTCATTTCGATACTGACATGTTGCCAGTTGCTCTTTTGGTCCAATCATTCTATGCTTGGTGAATAGATCAATGCTGTGCGTCAGCCAGGGTCGACCTTCTAAATGTAGCTAGGCGAATATGGACACTAAGTCGTTCGCGATCGTTGTATCTGGCACCCGTAGCGTTGATTGTTCTTGTACGTTCTGGGGCATTTCTCCTACTGGGCACTGATTTGCTAATGAATCGTGCCTTCCAGCTGTCGCTCATGCAATTCATCGCGAGCATGGTAGTGACTATCAAGGTATGACCCTCACTTTTGTTGCTTGATCATGCTCAAGCTGGGGCGTGTATTTAGGAGTTCTCCAATGACGGCTCTAGAGCGGCGCTTCAAGTCGTTACAAGCAGCGCAGATGTACGAGTCGTCGGGACCTGGGTTAGTATCGCAACTGAATGAGTCGTCAGGTGTGGCTCGTAGGAAGCTTTGCAAACGATGTCATTATCGCCGCATGCATGGTCACTCTGGTAGGCATCTTTGTCTAACACACACATTCCAACCCAATTAATCCGACGTAGCTCTACCAAGCGCGGACACAGACTGTTTGGGTCCAATCGCAAGGCTTATACGATCGACTCATCGCCAATACGGTACAAACCGGTTTGGTGACTGCGACGATCGCAGGTGTTGTATGTCCCACATCCCCCTCCTTTCTCGTGGGTTGCTCACTAACCATGCCCAATCCGTCCAGGATCTTCTTTTGTGGGAGCGTTATCGAACGAAGGATTTTTATATCGCTCCGTATGTTCTTCAGTTATTGGTAATAACGGGGGCTGACAAGACCCTAGGGCACTTATTCTCGGCAAACTATACAGGTGTGCTTGTCCTTTCCAGTGCTCTGCCGATCATATGGACTTACCATCCGGAGCAATTCTTTTCTTTCCACATTGAATGGCCGCATATTCCGCCGGAAACAGTTGAATTCGCGGTCCGACAATCTATCTGGCACCGGTACCAACGACAGTGGCAATGGTTTACAGATTCACGTCATGCAAGACCGTGAACAGCGGATTGAGGGGGGTAATCTCTCTCAGGATGGACCCGTTAAAAGCTGGAAGCAGAAAGTACGTAAGCCGGCGCAACCGTGGGGCAAAGCGTCGAGATCTAACTATTATGCAACCAGTTGTCCGTCGCCGTTGGCAAGGACCAAGACGAGCAGACATATCAACTTTCAACTCTTTCACCGAGGGATAGCGATCAAGCCGGCAAACATACTAGTATTGCTTGACTTGTGATCTCGACGAGTACTGAGCCATAACGTGTGGGTAGTAGTAATGATCTATGTTTCGCAGACATGATGAGGTTCGCAGCACGCTTAGCGAGGATGGACACAGCAGCCTGCGTACGACCCGGAATGATAACCGGATGTATACAATCATCACTATGGGGTCTATCAACAAGAGTGTCTGTATCATTCACGAAAGCAGAAGCGTCCACGACACGCAGACCATTCGTGCTCTTGACCGTCAGATCGGGGTTGAGCGCGCCGCATCCAGCATCCATACACCCTGCACGGCCCATGGGCACCGTCCCTACGACGTGGTCGACCGTATCTCCGTTCGCGCGAGCAAAAGCCTCAAGCTCAAGGGGCCTCCGGCCCCGCGAGCGGCGAAGCCGCGAGCCCACGAGGAGTCGGATCAGCTCACGCGGAGGGCACGCGAGCAGCACGCAGGGGAGACGCGGGCAGGGCTGGCCGGGAGCCAATACGTATTATATTTCAAAGAGTAACACCATCTTATAAGGCCATTTAGCCGAGCGGTAGAAAGCTGCGTTTTGGCCGCGCGTGTCGCGAGTTCGATTTTGTACTGGGCCGTGACTGTGCTGCCTTTTGTTAAACAATCCAAAGCCCTATGCCTTACCATATGCCTGCAGTCTGTGCTATTGAAACTAAAGATTATGTCTTACCAAGAACATGGGGTTTCTGTCGTGTGTGAACGCAAGCATCTCTCGCGAGTGACACGGCCCGGCAAAAAGGGCGCCATGAGCTGAGCCAAAATCGAACCCCGCATCTCGCGGCTAAGGTACCTGCCAGGCAAAACCGACAGGCGTGACCGCGATGTGACATGCCTCTCCCCTCCCTCCCTCCCCCCCGTTTCGCTCGTACGCTTGCATGGGGCTCGGACGACCTCATACGAGCTGGTTTACGAAGTTGTAGACTGGTAGGGGGCGGTGTAACTGGCTGGACAAGGCGTCACACCCCCATCAACTGCGGTCACAGTAGTCGGTTTTGCCTGTCACCTGCCTTACTAAAACGACGCGTTTTAACCATTAGGCCACCACAACTTTATGGAGGAGCCCTTTTACTGCATCATATACTCGCTGTTGTCTCTGGGCCTCACCCAACCGCGGCGCGCCTGAGCGATCCAATGAGCTGGTGCCGAGGCGTATATACCGTCCTACACCTCAACCACCAGTCTAGCGAGTTGCTTTCGAGCGGATGCATGACTTTCACAGTCTATTGAGATGTACTATGTAAAAGAAATCTATATCTACTGCTTGTGAGTTGCCGAAAACAGCTTTCGAACGCATCTGGGGCCGCCCGGCAAGCTCCGGGCGGGTCCTGGCAATCACCGGGCGGGTGGGGGGGTTTGATTCTGGCGCTGGCGCGCCCGAACGCCCCCTGCTCAAGCTCTTCATCCGTTTGCGCGGCCGGGAAACCGCCGAACTCGGCGACAATGTAATTCTCAAAGGACGACGCCTAGATGAAACGCCGGGCCGCTTTGATCCCTTCACGCAGGACCTCGGTGCGCTCAGGAAATTAAGGTCGATAATGGGCTTATCGAGCGGATCGAGAGACCCCAGGATGGTGTTGCCACCTGCAAAGAGTTAAACAAAGATGCGAGAAAGACGAAAGACAACCCGCACATACGGGACGCATGCGAGATCAGATTCACAATGACTGTGAAGAAGTGGCCCTCACTCAGAGGCATCTGGACTCTGCTCACGTACTCGTCCTTCAATAGGAGTGAACTCGCGCTGACTTAGTGGTACACGAGTGAAAACGTACTGAGAAGATACACTCGAAGTGCGCACTCGTAGGGCCTGCACTCGGGTCGGTGGTACTCGAGAAGATGCTTGAGTTGTCTGTTGCACGCAACCAGCCAAATACATTGGCAGGACCATCTGCAAGTGCGCCAGTGCGCGTAGTGTTCCATTCATGGAAGAGCTCCGACGCAAACGAAACTTTCAAACGGATGCTGTCTAGAGTGTCGTTCGATGACACGGTCCAGGACATGGGTAGGAAGACGTGATCTTGCAGGTTTTGGCCAACGTCCGGGAGGTTGACGAGTGATGTGACGCCCACGAACGAAAGATAAGACGCATCGCTGATGCCTGCAAGAGGTAGAAGGTGCGGAGATTTGACCGCACCCGCGGAGAGGATGAGCTCGTCCTTGACCGTTGCGTGGAACGGTTTATCTATGCGCTGCAATCATCGCGAAGGGGCAATGCGGGTAGCGATGACCCTGCTTGTCTGCTTGTCTTCAGGTTCAATAGCTCGACTGTGCGACTGTGCGCCGTCTTCGACGTTGCCTTGGTTGGTATCAGCTTCGCGGCCTGCGTATTCACAACGACTTTGAGATTCGGGAGCTGCAGTGCAGGAGCGATGAAGGCCGACGCCGGGTTGAGACCCGCTCCCTCCGAGGAGGTGGTCGACTGCACCCACGAGATGCCAATAGGTTCGCCCTAGTTGTAGTCTCTGGTAAACGGAAACTCACGTGATATTTCCGCAGATGCGTTCATGTGATGAAGTCAACAGGCAAGAGTGACTGGGGTAGACTGATATTCAAAAGGTCGGTCATCCCTTAGACGGCTGGGTCAAACTGAAAGCTGAAGTCATGATCAGCCGATGCAGATAAGCGTAGCCTCGTGATCTTGCCAGGAGCAAATCAGGATCAACAGCCGAACCGTGGTTATGCATCTAACTTTGTGAATGAAGTGATGCAGGGCTGCCATAAACCTGAGAGACCGAGAGCGATGGTCGTGGTCAGAAGAGAAGGTCTCCGCGGCGCCGAGAGCGCCGTGGGAGGTCCCCACGTGTACACATCGGTCCGTGTGAGGGAACATCCCAATGGCTTCCAAACTCCCTCCATGACCATCGTCTACATCAGCCTTCGTGCGGGAGAAGCAGATGCAACGGGAGTGGCGGATACGATACGCTGCAATTCTGGTGAGGCGTAACTTTTGAGACCACCGGTGTACGACGCTGATGAAGTCGTGAGTCCAAGTCACCTCTGCAAACGAGGTAAACATTCGAAAGACGATCTCCAGATAAGTAGGTGCGATGATATGTGCGATGCTCACAGCCCTTTCAAGTCAGCTGGATGGTCAAGAAGAGCGGTCGGCACGGTACTAGATAGGCTTCATGCGTTGTTTCGCCTCCCACTCTGCGAACGGTGCGCGGTCATCACCGAAGCACCCGAATTGCGAGGCTTCGACAGCTCCGTGTCCGCCAATCTTACGCGTTGACATCGTGTGAGCGACGACTACGAGTGGCCACCCCAGCGTAACGCCGGTTGCGACTCCTAATATGCACCCCCACTACATGGCACAACCGTTCTTTATAACCCTTCGCTCCGGCTCTGTCAACTCCTGGCATTGCGGTGATCAGTATCAAAGTAGCAGACCAAAAGGTGTATCCAGAATACGGTGTGGTGTTGTTGTTACTGAACTCTATGCACATCATGCCGGTGAGTCACCTGCCGAGAATAGCTAGAGAACAGTTTCACGGGTGGTTCTGCCTTATATGAAGCCCGTCGCGGTTCTTCTGCGTCATTCACACCCCCTCTTCCCGTGCTACTGCAGTAGCCTTTCTCATGTCGAACGCGACGGCGGCCACAAATGTTGTCCCAGACATGACACTTATGTGTGTTGCTCGCTCCGTCCAGTATGCGCGATGCTGACCGATCGGGCTTGCACTACTACTACTAGAGTAGGGCCCATCGTGAGTCCTGAAGATGCTTGAACAAATAATATGCTGACGAGTTATTTTCAGTACGTTGGAGCATTGGTTGGATATTGCGTATTTGGCATCTCCTGTGTGCAGCTGTGTAAACGATCACCCTCCACAGATGACGCTTTGTTGAAGTTCTCCTGCAGATATATATTATGTCTCCTTTCCTAAGGAGAACTTGTGGATTGTCACTTCGGGTTCGTGATAAGCTCTCTCGCACTGACTACATGCGTTCATCTACGAAACGGCCAGTTTACGGGGTATTTCTGGTGGATCTCGTGCATAGTGTTGTTGTCGCTGCCAGGGGATGGAGGTTTGCCGTCGCCGGATGGGGACGTCCAGAACTTCTTGAGTATCCTGGCTGGACATTCACTGTTGTGCCCGGCCTCTCGAGCCTTGGTCAGCCAATCTGATATATGTGCGGTGCTAAGCTCACTCTTGTAATACAGTTGCCGCATGGGTGCAAATGTTCTATGCGTGGTCAGCACTGCTCTTACTTTACGCTTGCTACTGCCGCTAACCCATTCTTTTAGGCGCATCTACCGCTTCGGAGCATGGAAGATCATACCAGCCACCATCATCTTCGTGAGCCCCAGTATGCCTTGCTATTCCCTCAGGACGTCGTTAACCAGTCGCAGTTTGCATTGGCGCAGACCGGGGCCGCATGGGGCATAGGCATCCAGGTGAGTGTGGTTATCTCATACTGGAATCACTGGGACGGAATGCTAAAGCTAAGCTAGTACGCATTCATGAAGGATGTCAGTTCACTACATCTGCCCTCGATGTTTGCTCGTACTATCGTGCGTATGACTCAACTCACGACGACCCAAAACGTACCATTGAGATCCGTGACTTTAGATCTGGCTCGGCGGTGGTTCCATCGCGGATCTGGTAGGCAGCCGTTCATGCGATTTGGGCACATTTGATTGACATGTTTATAGCTGATTATGGGCTCGATGATTAAACTGGTACGTTATGCGCTGTACCGATGGTGTCGCAAATGGCTGAGGAGTGTCGCAGCTTCTAGCTGCTCGTAGCGGTGAGCACGGCATCAGAAGAACGGATATGCTTATCAACAGGCTCCTTCGCCTGACCGTCGAGACCGTAGGCACACCTTTGCTGGATTACTTACAATGCCTGACAGACACGTTGACAGGGATTCGCTTGTGTCGTAACTGCCGTCACTGAACTAGTCATCTTTCTGTCATTTCCGGATAATAATCTGCACCTCTTCTTCTCTTTCCTATTGAGCAAAGGTGCGAGTCTGCCGAAGTCTGAGGAAATAAACTCGAAGGCTTATCATGTACTTAGTTTATGCTGTCACTCTGATGGTGAATCTGAACTCGCGCAGGACCAGGCTCTGGAACAGATCGGCGACCGACGACCCACTGTCAACAATGCCCACGAGTGCCATCTCCATAGCTGGCATACAGTCTCGTCAACCAGGGCACCCCACGATAGTTCATGTCGAGCAGGTGTCTGAGAGCTCGGATGATAGCATGCGAAAGGTGGGTTCAATCCCTCTACCGTGTTCGTCATGCACCGACAATGCAATCCATGGATACAGGCACGCCCTGACGATCTAGAGATGCACCCGACACGCAAATCGTCTCGCACAGAAACTCTCAACACAACCCACTCTCTGCCTGGGCCATGATTACTTCATTGACTTTTGCGAATTTACATATGCGTTAACGCTATACGTTTTGACTATCGCGGGTTTTTATGTTACTGCCTCACTGTTAGCTCCGCTATTGCCCATCGGTACCAGGCTTTTCTTTAGATTGAAGCTTTTAACATGTGAAACTTGCAGAACTTGTTCACATCAATCGTTTGACTCTATATCGCGCGGCTGAGATCGAAAGGGTGGTCAGCAAGAGGTGCGCGGTTCGAATCCGGGCGCGTCGCGTGGCCCTGGGTTGCCCCAGTCAGCGCTGCTGACACGACCGGCAAACCACCAACAGGCGAACGGCGGTAGGGCCTCGCCACCAGTGTTATCTCCCCAGATAAAATAGTACATACGTTAGCTATAGTACTTGCGACTCTAAATGTATTTTTCTTCTGGCAAAAATGTCTCATGTACGCCCAACGCAGGGAAGATCGCTGAACCGCGGCCAAAACGCGTGTGTCAGCTCGTTTGCGTAAGAGCAACGCGCTTCAAATGCGCGCGCGCGCGACGCGTCAAAGCTTTCTTCGATACGTCCACCATGAGCTCGCGCTTGCTCTTGGAATAGATTCTGGCAACTCATTAGGCATGCGAACGAAAAACTCAGTGGGAATACAGTACACTTACAAGCCCTGTAGACCTATATTATTGTCGGCCTCGTTGGAGATCATGTCCAACCGGCGAGACGAACGGGCAACATACTCGCCGACCCGGGGTCGCTCCCGTCCACACACTCGGATATCGGTCGATACGTCTGTTGGACACCAGTTTGACTCACGCAATGCTAGTATACCCAGTACTGCTTCGCCACTCCTTCAGTCCCAAGATGTTTTGCTTTCCCCGATCACCATGACCTCTCGCTCATCCTCGCTTTCATTGCATTCTTCTCGTTCTCGTTCGCAGTCCAGACTCTCTCGTGCTTCTTCTCCCCCGCTATCTTACGCTTTACGTGAAGGAAATGAATCCCTGTTATCGCAGCATGCCAGCAACAATGACCAGTTATCTGTAGCTCCATCCCTTCCATCCCCATCCCCATACAATACCCCAGGATCTGTATACCACTCGGATGCAAGCAGTCTGTATAGTTATCCATCCCGTAGGCAATCTATCGATAGCTCTTTCACGTCGTCACAAACCTCATCGCTCTCAATGTTCTCTCCACACCCTGCAAGTTATGCTCTCGATTCACCATTCTCAGCACGTACCAGTTTAGATTCTCCATTCTTTGCACCATCACTTCCCCAGTCCCCTTCGAATAGTCGCACTCATCTGGACTCTCCATTCCTCCGTAATACATCTCTTTTCTCGGAAGAACACAAATCTCGCTCAGCTTCTGCAAGTACGTACACTCAGGCTCTGGTATCTGCAGAGCAGAATATTGAACAGCACATGATAGTGCCGGAAACTGATATGTTGGGGCTGCAAACGTTGTCGAGCTCGTCGGCATCTGGACACGGTGCATGTCAAGACTCCACGGCTCATCTTGATGGTACGATCATTCGAATACTCGTTGAGTTGTGTCAAGGCTGAACGAGCCACAGAACCGACTATACAGAGTAGTGCCGAATGGGACTCTTGGGCGTCGTGGCCGGGCCTTATATACAACGGTGCTCGAATTGATGTCCGTTTCAACCCGACCTCGCTGCGCTGGTCGATCATATGCCCGTGCTGTCAGAAGCTGTTGAAGACGAAGTTCGATCAGTCTGTAGACTGGACTGACTCGGAAAAGGATTACTGGAATAACCTACGGCAACATTGGTCTTCAAAAGACTTAATTTGCTCTGCAGAGCGAGCCTGCGAACAGCAGCAGCGTCTCTCTCACCAGGTTCGTCGTCGGGTTCCCACCAATTCTAGTAAACCTAGTGCTAACCGCATCTGTAGGATATATTACCTACAACGTCGGACACCCATTCTGCCGCCTGTCCAGGTATCAAGCTCGTCGCACGCGATAACTTCGTGCTCGTGTTCCCGTGGCAGATTGCTCAAGAGCTGCCCTTCATTATTGTCACCGATCGCCAGGAGAACCGCACCGCGTGCGCTCGTACATGCAAAGGGCAGTGGCGTGATGGTTCCGCTCCCTGCCCAGAGTGCAAGTGCATCATGCCTCGCGTGGCAGAGGTCGTTGCGCACATGGATCGGCAGCAGGTGACGAACATCTCAGTTCGTTCCATGGGCGCAGCACGTTTGCGAGAAGAGTTTGATCAGCGCGATGAAGAGGCTGCGCTTTTGACGCAACAGGTATGTACTAGAGGTAAAATGTACACTATGTATCCTCACGAAGCTGTCGCCAGGTTGAGTCGTTGAAGAAGGAGCGCTCTGCTCTTCAGAAGACTGTCCACGACCATGAAGACTTGCTCACAACCATCGCCAAAGTCGACTATAAGCGCACAGCTGCTTTACTCAACAGCACATTCCTCTCCGACCGATCGATAGCATACACCATCGAAAAGCTCAACGACGCAGCCCTCGGAAAGTACAAGCCACGCAACTACACTGAGCTCGAACTCGACCTTGCGATCATTGTCAAGAGTAACCGGAATACGTATGCGCTCAATCAAGCTGGTGGCCTTCCTTCTCGGCGAACAGTCGATAACTACGCTCGCAAGGTGCACATTGAGCCGCAAATCGGCGATGTAACTGCGGCAGACCTTGAACGCGCCATTGAGATTGGGTTTCTCGCGCCACGCCGTGAGCAGTTCAAGGCATCCGGCGCTGCAATGCCGACTCGCAAGCGTGGGCATATAGAGAAAGACGAGTCGCAGGTCGAGGATTGTCCTCGTCTGGGTCATTTGCCGGGAGAGAAGTGTGCCGTAGCAGGCTTCTGCGTCGAGTGCACACCGCGCGAGGCCCTGATGCTCTCACCGTCGGGCTTTGCTTCCGTGGAGGATCTGGCCGAACAGTATCGACTGGGCAAGTACCATCTGGCTCGGGAGGTTACACTTGCTGGTATAGCGGTTGCTGGCGAGCCGGGCTTGGTACCGATTCTTGTCGCACCCACATGCAAGTCGCAGGAGAAGAGAACGACGGCCGACCTGTTCCGACTCTTCATTGAGGTGTACGAGAATAACACCGAGCTTCAGCAGTACATCGAGCTGGAAGCCATCTCAACAGATGGAGACCCTGCATGCCGGAAGGCCACACACGAAGTCCTCTACTCCGTGCCAGTCGTTCCTGGAAACGCCTTGTGGCCAGTCATGTCGCAGTGTGGCGGATGGCATCGCCGCGTTGGTCCACATAACATGACGGCCGATCCTGACTGGCGACATGTACTTCCTAAGCGTAATATTCTGTGTTTTTATACTCAAAGGAATATGTCTAACACATTGCGCAGGCTTGAGTACTTGTATCCGGACAGGCACGGGCATGCTCATCAACAAGACTGTCTTTGTCGGCACTGGTCTTCTCTCTCGCAAGCTACCTCTCGTTCCTGGACTCACCCATCAGCATGTTGCTATCCTTCTGAATCCTGATGATGCTATGAACGTTCCTGCTGCCGACGAGCTCCTGCGCGCCATCATTGCATTCTCGAAGCTTCCCGACTCTACATTTGGCCACATTACCGCTTCTGAATGTGCCGAGATCGATGCTTTGCGCTTTCTTGGCCAACTACTCGAGTCTGTCCTGAACATATTCCTAAACGTCGACTGCTCTCTGTCAGATCAGATCCTTCATACGAGCAAGGCAGCGCACCTCATGTTCACCTTGTATCGCTGCTCTCGGACCGATGCCCTCAATAACGAACTCTACCACGATGCCCAGAGCCTCTTTCATCACCTTCCTACTATGGTTGTTCGCCAGGCCAATCTTGACGGCTCTGTTGATGTATGCTTGCCCACGGAGTGCGGTTCTGACAATGTCGAGGATCTTTTCGGCGAGGTTCATGTGCAAGCCAAACACCGACATAACCCCGATTATATACAGTTCATCCACTATGTGACGAACGGTGTTCAGCGCCTCGAAGCTTATCGACGCCACCCCGAGCTCAAGCCGCCTTCAGATCGTCGTGCAATTAAGTCAGTAAAGGACGACGACTACATCCGTAAACGTCACTGGCGGGCCGTTCTTCGAGCAGATAGCTGTGACGTGGCCTCTTCCTGGAAGAAAGGTGCTGATGCTGCAGCCGAGACTTGCCGTATCTTTGGTACCAACATCCCTGTAGCCGATTACGACTACCCTACACTCTGGGCTTCACCGGAAGATATCGACCTTCAACACCCCTTTGGCAATGGTCTGAAGCCCGGCATCAGTCAAACAGATTCTTCACCAAGCTCGGCGCAACCGGCAGAAGATGGAGATGATCCCGCTTTGCTTGTAGAGCTCGTGGACGATGTCGATGATTCTGTATCGGATGCTGGAAGCGCTGAGGACATCCTGGAAGGCTCTAATCTTGATCCGTCCTCTACACCATCAACAAGTGGCTCTTCGGTCAGCTCTCAGACTGAACATCATGATCTCGAAGAGGCAAGTTGTTTCTTGACTGACTGACACTTATGCAGTATGGCTTACATCTTCAATTCTAGGACTCGCCGAGTGAGGAGACTCACGTCGGTGCCCGCGGCGGGAACCCGAATCATTTCATGGACGTGAACGGCAAGCGCGTGCACATGGAGACCGTCATCAAGAACACGATTGTATTGCATCCGCGCGTGAACAACGACTCTCGTCTCGAGCGCGCAAAAACCCTTACTGTCCCTCGCACTGCTAAGTTCTCTGAGCTCGAGGCAGAGGGTGCTCAGTCTAGCTTCGATCATTCATCTTCTCTATCCCCTGGCGATCACGTCGTCACTCTCGTTTGCTTCAAAAACACCATGTCAGCTGCGGTCATCAAAGTCGATCAGATACGACATAACAAGTTGCCACTGACGACAGTGTCGCTCGAGTCGCTCACTCGGCCCGAGAGCAAGATTCGCGTTCGCGGCCACATCGTCCATCTACGTGCTGCACCTGGTCGCGGCTACTCTCCCCGTCTCACACCTCCCAGAACTCCGTTGGTCTACGAACTCGAGAAGGAGATCTGGTCGCTGGTTGCTTCGGGCGACGTGATCGAACGTACCGCACCATTCCGCAACAAGCCTAGTGTAACATCGTCTATGATCTGCTCTGTTGAGTTTGGCGGTTTCGTGGCTCGCAAAGTGACTCCGCGAACAACCTGGGGTGCTTGTCGAACACTTCCTGGAGAGGTTTTGAACTCGAAGGGTACCCTGGAAGAGTATGATCCGGACGTGCTGCTCTCTCTCGTCGACGAGATCTTTACTTCTGCCACATCGAAATCCTCAGCTCTCCGCATCGACATCTTTCCTACACTCCCCGAATCTGTGACACGGTTCCCATACATCAACATCGATGATGGTATGTCACAATAGCTCTTCTGGTCGTGCATATGTTACAGGGTACTAATGGCCATACGAGCAGATACATTAGCATTGCCGTGCGAAGAAGGGACGAAGCTGTTGGTCAAGTACAGTTCGACAAAGGGTACACTCCGTGGAGTCTGTGTCTTCAACCAGAGCTGTGGACAGGCCATCGGCGGCTCTGAAGACAGCTATCGAGCGCACATGGGCAAGCACCAGCTGCATCGCAAGTTCAACACGGGCTTGCTTCAGCCCACACACCGCGACAAAAATCAGGTTCGTCATCTCATATCGCCCATGAACCATACTTAGAGCATCTCCAGTACGATGACACGACTGGCCATGGTCCATGCTGCTTTTGCTCCGGGGCCTGTATACACAAGGTTCGCGTCAGGAGCAAGAACAGCGGTCATCCGACGTTCCAGCTCGACGCATCTTCAGCTTCATGCTTGTTCGCGAGCGAGAAGATCGCGTACGGCCGACTCCTCGGCGAGAAGAATGTCCAGCCAACAAACATGCCCATTGTATGCCCTATTTGCCTCGCCAACTCACGGCCTGGAGACCATATCTTCGACGGTATCAATCGCTACTACTTGCAGCAGCACATCGAAGCTTGCCATCCCGAATACAAGACCCCGTCGTACCCCGATCGCCGTCTCGTCTTGCCATTCACAACAATGAAGCTCGCATTTATCCCTCTGAAGGAGCAAAACCACGGTGGAGTTCCCGCTGCGAAGCGCGTCGACCCGAGAGTATACATTGGGCAGTTCTACACGGAGGATGGGGAGCCATTGACGGACGACGAGAACTAGGTCGGGTTGTGCGAGTGCTGTCATACTTGCTACCTGTACTGCTCCAGAGAACCGTAGCTGCAATGTACCATTACAGGTCTTTGTTGAGATTCTCTACTCGCGGCAAGCGCGAGCTCATGGTGGACGTATCGAAGAAAGCTTTGACGCGTCGCGCGCGCGCGCGCATTTGAAGCGCGTTGCTCTTACGCAAACGAGCTGACACACGCGTTTTGGCCGCGGTTCAGCGATCTTCCCTGCGTTGGGCGT